>JALIZH010011005.1:0-15517 GCA_030522465.1 Rhipicephalus appendiculatus
GTCCTAAGAAAGTGCGTACTCCCATAGGCGTGCGCAGGGTTCCCCCTTCAGGGGGGGGGGGCGAAGGCTAGTCGCAGCGCCCCCCTTCCCAATTGAGTCAATGTATGGGGCAGACTGTAGGCCCCCCCCCCTTCTTAGGTGACTAGGGGGGGGGGCGCTAGGGCACTGCACGGGCCCCGGCCGGCCCGAAAGCCCGGGCCCGGCCCGGCCCGCGGGCCGGGTCGGGCCGGGTAAGTAATTGTTAGATCGGGCCCGGGCCGGGCTCGGGCCCATGAGCTTCGGGCCCGGGCCGGGCCCGGGCCTGGGTCAGGCCCGTATCAGGCCCGACTCTCATACACTGTCGGCAATGGCGCGTAATGCTGTTTGGCTTTGTTGTTTTTGGGCATTTAGCGTCCCGAACCCATTGAGGCTATCTGAGACGCTGCAGTGGAAGGCTCCGGGTAATTTAGACCACCTGAAGTGCATTAGCGTGCACTGAAATCGCACAATACAAGACGTCGCGCATTTTGCCTCCGTCGGTATGTTACATATAATTTCTGGATATTTTCTCATATATGTTCCCGCCATTATATTGAGTGAAACACGTACTTGGGTACCGTGTATCAAAAGAAATGGTATAGCTGAGCAGCACTGCGGCAAGAGTGAAGCAATGGTGCACTGCCCAGATTAGTGCATATAAGATGTGCCCATCGGTATCATGGGAAACATTTCGAGTATGCAGCTACGCTCGCATGCCCGCCGCGCCTGTTTCCGCCTTCGTGACTCTGTAGACTGGTCAACGCGACTACGAAGATACGCATGTTCGGTCGAACACAAAACTACGAGACACGCAACCAACGCAACGAATTTTAAAAGACCGAGGATAGACAGAGACGGGCGCCGCGCCACCACGGCGCCCGTCTCCGTTGGCGAGCCACGGCGCCGCAGCGGCGCCGAACGCCGAACGCGTGATATGTACAGTACGGCGCACATGGCAGCGTCTTCATCACGGAAGCCAATCGACGCACGCTTCACGAGAGTCACGTGATTCCTGCAGAAATATCAACTCACTCTCTCTCTGGCTCGACATTTGAAAAGGGGCCAAGTGGATAACCAGAGTCACGGTGCCGATTGTAGTTCTGCAATTCTGTAAATGAACTGCCCGTTACATTAAGAAAACCTCAGCGTCACCGAGCGTTATTGACGTCGATTACACTGTTCATCGGCACCACCAGCTCTTCAACTGGGCTTGATTTCATAGCCTCATGAGTTGCTAGGGCTACTTCATCAGTCGATGACATAACTGGAATTGACTCTGAGGTAAGTTAGCAGTTTTTAAGCTTTCTTCGCTCTACTACAGTCACAAAGCTTTACTATCACAGATGTACAGTGCGAAAGGAAAGTCCAGGACACTCATTTTAAGTTTGTAGACAGAATGTCGTCGTGTTTCGTCAGGTCACTAATTTCATCATTTCGGTTTAATACGTCCGCCTGAATTGCTGTGAATGGGTATTGGTTTCGCGCCTTGTACACTTTTTCTTTCTTTTTGCATTTTTGCTTTCTTTACCAGCTGTCTTACCGAGCGCCTCTTTTGTAAGACGCAGTGCTAAGGTGCCGTACGTTACCACGCGCGCTTTCGTATTAATCTTGCGCTTTGTAGTGACTTTTCTGTTGCAACACACAAATACAACTCGATTTAACTCGATAAAACTCGATTTAACGAATTTGAGGGGAGCCGCGAATTATTTCGTTAAATCGAAAACTTCGTTAAACCGAAGACGGCATTTCGCGGTTACTTAATTCGGTACATTCGATTATATGGCGTAGCGGCATCCGGAAAGTATCATATTTGCGTAGCGTAAAGGAGCGAAAAATGAAATAGCGGCCTTAGGAAACGACCGCCACCTCCAGGGTGTATGAAGCAATAAAAATTGTTAGCTTAAAATAAAATTGCTTCTCTCAATAAAGTTGCTTCTCTCTCTGTTACCTCAACAATAAGGGCCACAGGTGACAACATATTTATTTCCCAGCAAAGAAGTCGGTGATCTTGGCTTCCTTGCGTTTTGTTAGTAATGGCCACGCAGTTTAAATTAGACAAGGGTGTTCCGCGATGTTGCCGTTTGCTCGCAATCAATAACATTTGGGGCGTTATCTAAAAATAGACAAAGAATGATCAATTCTCTATCTCATTTTCCGAAAAAAAAAAAGAAGGTTTGTTAAATCGGGACGGATCTCGAAATTTGTTTCGTTATATCGAGTTAGTCAAAGTATGGGACCCTACGGGTGTCTGAGGGGGGAATCGGGGTATCTTCGTTAAAGATCAAGAATATTCTACTAAGGCCGCGCTAGAAGGCATCCCGCGCCTACACGCACACGCACCTAGGCATTCGTATGTGTTCTCGTAAGTGCGACTTGCTCGCGAGCTGCACGTTTCAGGTTTGTTAAGCTATAGTTTATGCGGCTCTTTCTCCACCATCCTCTTATATATATTTGGGAGAAATAAAAGTTCGTTTCATTGAGTGATGGATTTATTCGTTTTAATTTTATGTAAGGAAATTAAGAAAAATATTCAATTGGCCCTGCTACAGATTTTTAGGTAACCGTAATATGACCTTACTATTGGACTCCCCTGCGTCACGATTTCTTTTCGGACACGTCGAGTTTAAGGAGAGTGACAAGTTATGCAAGAAAGGTGTACTTTCTTCCTCCTTTAGTCGGAACAAGCGACCCAGCCTGGCGAACCCTCCCAGGCTGGGTCTGGTTAGAGCACGTTTGGTTAGAGCACGTTTTTTTTTTTCTCTCTCGTTGCATTGCGCAATAAACCAAGTTTGCAGGATATGTTCTGCTCTATTTACTCAGTAGTCCCAGCTTGTCAGCAATTAATGTAAGCTCGACTATAAATGTCCGCTGTTTTTCCACTTTATGTGGGCGCTGTATGTTGTAGTCGTTCTTTGAAATGCAATAATAACATTGCATGGTTAGCGCTGCGTGCATGGACAGCCAGCTGTGCCTCCTCATATATCCCCCTGCAATTCTTTCGCAAAAGTGTTACGGGCGTAATTAACCGATGGTAAACACAGTACCAGTGAAAATCGTGACACTGTCATAAGTTCTCACAACACTGTCCAGGAACTATCTTGTGCGTGGCTGGTATCTTCACTATAAGCGAAGATTGGACAGCGCCTCGTTTATGCTCAAAAAATAATTTTTTGAAATGGGCCGGGCCGGGTCGGGCCGGGCCCAAACCTTTCGGGCCCGGGCCGGGTACGGGCCGTATTTAAAAACACCGGGCCGGGCTCGGGCGGGCCTGAGCATGGCGCTTTCGGGCCGGGCCGGGCCCGGGCCGGAAAAAGCCGGCCCGTGCAGTGCTCTAGGGGGGGCGCCCCCTCTGCCCCCCCTCGTGCGCACGCCTATATGCGTACTCCCAAGGAGGAAGCCGCACATCTCGAAGCTAGACGTTTCGGTCGACGGGGAGTGCGAGCTGCGATGGGCCCGTGCTTCGCTGTGCCAAGCTTTGCTCAACTTTGTGCAAACTTCCCGATTTTTTTTTTTTTTCATCAAGGCATTTTGTGCAAGGCGTCTTGTACTACGACGTCACCATTAGAGTGCTTAAGTGGTCAGAACGGGAGTGTTTCGTTGGTTCCATGATAGAGTTTTGCGTTGAGAACGCGTCCATAAAGTTCAGTCTTTCTCTCTCTCTCTCTCTTAGCAGAAAAAAATGTTGCAGACTTGATTCATCCTCCACGGAGAAATAAGTTTGCGTTCACGTATTCCTCGGTTAGCGTCTAGTTTGTGTCCTTGAACTGCCAAAGATGCAGTATCTTGTACTTATTTTTTATTCACATAATTCAGTGCTTTCATGCTAAATTACATAGAAGTCATCGTTGCGGATATATAATAATAATATCTGGTGTCTAACGTCCCAAAACCACGATATGATTATGAGGGACGCCGTAGTGGAGGGCTCCGGACATTTCGACCATCTCGTGTTCTTTTACGTGCACCGAGATCGCACAGTACACGGGCCTATAACATTTCGCCTCCGTCGAAATGCGAGCGCCGCTGCCGGGATCGCACCCGCGACCTTCGGGTCAGCAGCCGAGCACCGTAACCGCTACACAACTGCGGTGGACATCATTTTGGATAGAGGAGCTAGGTTCACCACGACACAATGCATGCTCGTGACCAAAGACCAATAATAAACCGCATACAAACAAGTCAAGGGAAACGCGACAGAAGGCACGGAGGCAAGAAACCGTACCCAACGCTCACTTTGCCAGACAGCGGAAAAAACGGACATATCGCTTTCGCCATTCGAGGAACCGATCTGCCCGGTGATCACGCATACCACAACAACCCACAGGCGCGAACAAAGAAGCTCGCCAGGAAGTCTCCTTTACCGAGTGTGACGTGTTCTATGCGTCTCTTTGGCCCCCTTGGCGATCGAAAACATTCGTCGTCTGCTGCTTTCTTCACAATCATGGAGAAGCCAGTTGTGGGTGGAAGGGGGGGTGGTTAACATTTTTACACGTTTATATTTTAGCCCCCCCCCCCCTCCCCCCGCACAAACACACGCATGCACGCACGGTTCGGGCGGGCCAACGTCTTCTCATTTCGGGCCCGGACCGGGCTCGGACTACATTGTTTTTTGTTGGGCGGGCCGTGCCCGATGCAAAGCCCGAATCAAGCCCACAATATAGACGTTGTGCTGCAGCTCTTTTCCACCGCGTAGCGCCTTCTCCAGCGACCGCCCCCCCACCCCCCTTTCTCGGTTCTCCTTTCCTTGAGCCACTTTAAACGCAAGGAGAGAAAGTGAAGTCACACACGATGAGCTTTGTGTTTATCTATACACGGAATAATCCTCTCTCCACATCTGAGGTACTAAAATTCTGGAAGAGCAAACAGTCTCAATATTCCAAAATTACTAGGCTTGCGAAAAAGATATCGGCAATTGCCGCTACCAGCGCGAGCAGCGAACGGACCTTTAGTTGGGCGGGATATGCGACGCAGGAGCGCCGCACTTCACTGAAGCCCGAATTATTGGACAGCTTATTTTTTTACGACAACTTGTAATCGTTGTATATAGTGACTGTCCCATGTCGTTGGCTCATGTTTCACTTTGATACGTTGAATAAAATGCCACATTATCAGAAAACGACGCCTTGTCTCCTCAAGAAACCTTCATAATGTCAGGCCGGACCTGGCCGGGCCCGGGCTTTTGTTTTCGTACGTAGGGCCGGGCCGGGCGGGCCGGGCCGGGCGGGCTCGCAACCCTCAAGCGTCGGGCTCGGGCAGCCAGCGGGCCCGGGCCGGGCCCGTGCACAGCTCTATCCCTAACACATGACATACATAAATTTATCGCAAACATATTTTAACACAAGATACATGACTTCGTGAACATACAATGATATATATGCAACAGATGTTATGGAGCACGCAATTTGTGTAATTGTACAGTGCTGGCATATAATGCATAAATACAAGAACCCACACTGAATCGGGGACATGAAGGTTGCAGTCTTCTCTAGCACGCTGTTTTTCAGCGACATGACCGACATGAACGCCTCGTAATGTTCGTCAGCATTTTGAAAAGCCCTCTGAAAAGCGCACGGAGAAACGCATGTTTAGCATGGAATTTTCAAAAAGCAGCAATCTTCCTGATGTGTACGATTCTCCATGTCGGCTTTATATGGTGTCCTGCGAAAGGCTTTTATTTCACCACCACGAAAGTCAACGAAGCCTTAGGAAGTGCTCTACTTTTATATTTGTTTCGCACCGCGGGTACAACACATTCATACATGGAAAAGAACTGAGGAATTGTTTGTTCCCTGAGACGTAAATTTCAGATTGCGCAAAAAGCCGCCAACCATTATTCAACGTTGTTTCATTGATTGTTGTGATGCAGTGTTCTTTTGGGATGTTCTTTGAAATTAACCCCGTCAATATCAGGTGTCTTGACGTGGCAAATGACAGAACGTTACTACCGTATGACTTTATCTTCCTTACTGGGCTGCGTAGTCTCTCTGGAGAGCAAGACTGATCTATAGTAATGCTGAACCAGTGTTGTACACGTTCTTCTAAAACAGGAACGAAAGCTCGTTCCTCGTTCCTTCCCAATTTCGGAACGAGTTCCCGTTACAAGTTCCTCAAATGCAAAAGGAACTCGTTACAGTTACATTTCCAAAATTGGAACGTGTCGTTACATTAACGTTACATTTGAGTTATTAATAAATATATAGCGTCGGATAATCCGGAGGCGAAATAAAGTGAGCAATTTAAAGCTTCCATAGCGCTACATATATCAAACGAAATTAACATTGCCGACAGCAGGTTAGACATAGGTAAAGGAATCTAAATAAACGCTCCTAGACAATTTTTTTCGACACCACCGGCCTTACTACATACATGTAACTGCAACGTTCGTGCTCGTCTATTTCAAGTCCAACGCATGTGCACTTTTCAACGTCGGTCTTCAAAGGTGCAGTCAGGATACTGCACTTCACATATTCAAATAGAAATCTCCAACAATGCGCCAATATAATTGAATTTCCTGCGCAGGAAATGACATCTAAAGGGAATATACTTAGGCGTATAATGAGTGCTGATTCAATATTTCAGTGTGAGCAGAAAATAATGTTCAGGATACACATTTGCGCCTTAGTAAAGTCCCCGGTTCACGGTCAGCGAACATATTTCTGTATATTTCGTTCTCTGTCTATCTCTTTCTTTGTTTCTTGCCTTTTGTTCTCTATATTTTTCCCCTTTCTCTTTCTTTATATTTTTTTTCGCTATCTCTCTGTGTACGTTCGCTCGCCTTCTATCTTTCCTTTCTTTTTCTCTGTCTTTCTATACTCGTTTTCCCCTTCCTTTCCTTCCTCCTCACCATCACTTCTCCTTCCCATCCCCTTGCTATACTGTACTATCCAAGGATATGCTATACACTCCTGGCGTGCGCGGATGTTCCAAGAAAAAAATGCATGGCCAATAATTTCCTCAACATCCCATTATACGGTCAATCAGCTAAGAGATGTATACGAGCGGATGGAAGGTCGGCTAGAATGGTATATTGCATTGGTGAGGTGTTTTATCCTTACCACCGTTCTATTGTGTAATCGGAAATGGCAGTTCTTTAATGCATTCGCTCTAGAGATGAATGCGAATCCTTCCGTACTATGTGTTCGTCGTTGGGTCGCAATACGAGCAAAATGAACATATTAGTTCTCTGTCTGTATTGAATTGCTTCGAAGTGCCATGCTTATGTTGAATATGAAAGAAAAAGAAAAAAACTACATTGCTGAGTGGTTACGACGATCGCCTTCCGATCGTGGATAGGCGGTGTCGAATGTCGACTCGCCGAAAACATTTTGTAGCCAAGAATTTATCTCTTTCTCCATATCCCTTTCTTTCGCTTTCTCTGTACTCGTTCTTTCGCCCCATAAGAGTTACTGCATCCCGCGCCGGACAAATCAGCGCCTGTGTTCTGGGAGTGTTACAAGCTGCCACTCAAGCGTCGCCAGCGCGAAATCGGCGACGGGAATGACAGCAGGTTGGTCCGTTCCGTACGCAAGTAGACGCAGTGAAAGTATCGGAGACGTGTTTGGACAACAAAACAACAGCTTTAATGTAGCTATTGTGGAACAAGCACTCTAAATACAACACTTCAACTAAATTAACAATATACAAATAGAGTCAAACAATAAGCTTACAAAATACAAGTATTACAAAATACACAAACTGAACTAACACTAAACAAAAATCGGAATAATATTAAACCGAAAATACGTGAAATTTCGATGGTATAAACAGGTGAAGGCATACGTGAGATTACCGGCAGCGTTGCGTCCACGACGATCGGTTGCGAAAAGTCCCGAAGAGTTCTGGCACGAGACGACTGCGATGTCGGTGGATCCGAGATGCAACGCCGATGCTTCCGGGAGCTAGTGCTTGAAGGCGATCTCAGGCAGGTTGAGCTAACCTGAGATTGAAGTTCCCGATGCCTACGTTGCAGACGTGTCTCAACTAGGCGAACGGCTAAGTTTAGGTGGCCAGCCGATTCAAAGCGCACACTAAAAACTTCTAGAAGGGATACTCGTTGATCTATTTCTACACCATGTTTGACAAACAACTAGACTGATTAGCAGGGCCATATCCTGCGCTTAAATCCCCTTCGTGTCCCCTCATTCTCTTCCTGGGGAAAAAGGGACCATTGACACGGGTCCAATCATGCGCATTGCATTGTCACAAAGTTCGCCCTCAAAATATCGACGACGCCCCTTTTTAATTAGGGGAGGGTTCTTTAATAATCAAGAGAGACAACCCGTTTAAGGTGACCGCGTAGGCGGCTCGTACACGTACAGCTTCTTCCGTGGGAACGGTATCTTGCCTCGGTTCTCAGCCGAGCGTTTTGCAGTCTAAAAGTTCGGGGCACACTGCGGCTGTCCAACACAAGCTGTCGTCTTCGCGGTACAGAACAACGAACACCCTTCGGCAGCAACATTCGAAGAATAACATCCCCTTCCGCTGCTCTTCGCGGCTCTAAAAACAAGTCTTTTCATGCCAAAGCCGGCGCGCTGGTCAGCGGGGGAGTGGCGCATTAAGTGTCATATATATAGTGTCATATATTATATATAGTGTCATATATAGTGTCATATATTAAATGGCGCATTAAGTGTCATATATAAGCACGATATGGAATCATCTCCACCGCGTACACCTAGGATACATCATTTCATCATGCCAACCAGTGATAAGCGATCACGCATTGGCCTATACCTGATACATCATAAAAAACATCTTAAGTAAACTATACCTTAATTATGTCATTAATTATTATTAAAACCATGTGCATTAATTATCAGAAGCCAAACACAACGCCCCAATACTGTATTGCAGGCCATCGACTGCATTATAATTCTGCCCCTTGGGACTATGAAGCGGTTGAGTATAACCTGCCCTATGATGGTCCAAAGGGGAAGATACCGTTCCATAAAATTAGCACTATTGCCCTTTTTGACGTTCTGTACATCAGTATTACCAATACAAGTGACAAGCTGTTGTATGACTTGCATTATTCGCCGCCGAAAAGCCCCCGCTAGAATCTTGCGCTGACCTGCGATGCAGTGAAAGCGAGGCAAAGGCAAACTTTCTACTACCCTATGGTTGTTCAGCTGGAAAATTTTTTTCTCCCTTAAAACAAAAACTACTCTTTTGAAACTTTCTATATGTCTTGCTAACAGATCATACTATGACAACATATAAGCCATATTTTTACTTGGACCGCTACATTGAGAAAATGAAGCCTCAATATGAGTCAAAATGGCATTTTTTCCAACTTTGTCACAATATTGTGGCAATGTTTTTGCTTCATCCGCTCCCGAAGTATTTTCGTCATTTATTATAGGAAGCCATAAAACACGTAATGTGAATATATTACTCGCAGAAAAATCTGTGCTTTTTATAAAATACGCTAAACATGCAGCATATTGCAATTTTTCGCCAAAACCAAAAATAAAGAAAGTTAAGACTAAAATGAATAAACTGTCATTGTCATGAAAGATCAGCGCCTTAAGATTATGGGAAAAAAATGTTTCGTAGTAATTCCTCAGAACAGCAATTTTACACAAATTATTTAGCGCGACACAGTTTCACTCGGTTGCCCAAAGTTCGAAGCGCCCTCTAGGCAACACAAAATTTTTTAACGAAAAATAACGCCTCAATAACTACTTATCATATTCACATATACCTGGACAATTTTTTTCAGCAAGATGGGAGATAGGTCGAAAATTGACCTGGTACACTCGATATGGAATGACCCATATATATATATATATATATATATATATATATATATATATATATATATATATATATATATATGTATAAAGGAAAGAAGCGTGAACTTAAGAGCTCGTTTCTTTGTTAAACACATTATTAATGAGAACTGACAGACAATGATGCCAAGGAAAGTATAGAAGACGTTATTAGAAGTAATTGTAAAAGTAAATTTGAAGAAAGAAAAGTGGACGAAAATATAACTTGCCACCGGCAGGAATCCGAACTTGCGACCTTCGAATAACGCGTCCGATGCTCTACCACTGAGCTACGGTGGCGGTCATCCCTCCGTCCACTTTATAGGATATATATGTGCATTTAAACGTGGGAGCGTCAGTCAGCGCCGCCTGTTGCCATTACGGCGAGTGTGGAACACTCTTTTCGCCTGTAGGCGTCACGTAGCACGTGATCTTATTACGATCTGGCAGCTGACTAATAATCCCTCGCATACCAGCTGAAGGCAACAAGTCTGCCAGAACGAGACCCTCGCTATGAACGAAGGAAAGAAGTGTGAACTTAAGGGCTCGTTTCTTTGTTAAACACATTATTAATGAGAACTGACAGACAATGATGCCAAGGAAAGTATAGGAGACGTTATTAGAAGTAATTGTAACGTAAATGGGAAGAAAAAAAGTGGACGAAAAGATAACTTGCCACCGGCAGATTCACATTTACGTTACAATTACTTCTAATAACGTCTTCTATTCTTTCCTTGGCATCATTGTCTGTCAGTTCTCATATATATATATATATATATATATATATATATATATATATATATATATATATATATATATATATATATATATATATAAAGTGAGTCCGACCTCCAACTACCTCTTCTAGGTGCCGGCACCGCGATATCATCATGAAGATTGAGCTCTATAGTGGGAGACTCCGGATTTATTTTGATCCCCTGTAGGCACTGGCGTGGCCAGGTGGGGAGGGGGGGGGGCTCAAACCTTCCCAAAATTTGGAAATTTGCACGTTTACAAGCACGCCCACACACAAAGGCACCCACGAATATACATAAAGTATGGTTGAACATCCCTGCCCTCCACCCCGAAAAAAAATTGTGGCTACGCTACTGACTGGCGTGTAAAGGGTAACTCATGGTCTGACGTAACACTGTCACTCGCGTTGAAGCAAAGACGTCGCTTGCTTCGCAACGAAGTGCACTCTGCGGTGCGATGATCTGCATATTATAAGTAGCGGTTGAACCAATGAAAAATTTCGGGGAAGGGGAGAGGGGATGTTTGAACACCCCCCCTCCCCGAAAGCACGCTCCTTTCGCTAACGCTGCGCTGCTCAACCACAAGGAAGCGGTCTTCACCGACGCAGCCCGTTATGCAGGCACGAACTGAGTTTTGTGGCAGCAGTTACCAGCCACCGAGGAAAACACCTCACGAGCGTCAGCGTGAACGCAGCACACGCCGAAGCGGCAGAAGAAGCGGCCATAGCACTCGCCATGACACAGACCAAGGCCACGTACGTACATACGTCATCAGCGATTCGCAAGCGGCAATTCGCAAGTTTACGAACGGACGCATCTCGCAAGCATCACCCAGGAGAGGTCGACTTCGATAACCGAAGGCACTTGCTAATCAGTGGTGTAGGGGCTAGCTTCGCTCACTCAGCCCGTGTCGCTCAAACAGATCGTGCAGGCTGGCCGTCCTATACCATGACAACACAGCAGTGTTTCATAAGACAGTCAATTTTAACAAGTGCTGCCACATTTAACCGGTTCTTCATCTGAGCATTACATCGGCAAACTTCACAGTCTCAATTCGCCGTTGTAAATACGATGAGTATGAAGAACCTGTTATCACTCAGGGACCTTAAATTCTTACTTATTAAACAAAATAGGTGGCTGACAAAGCAAGGTGCTTCGCAGAAGTCTTCAGAATAAGCCATTTTTTTTATATAGTCCTCTAATATGTAGTCTTTCTAAAGAAGACCGAGTTCAGTCGATTAATTTTTATGTAAACCACATTTAGCTGGTTGTGCATATAACATTATGAATGACTACGAATTTATTTACGAGGTGTCGTTCCTTGCCTTTTTTCCCAGCTTGGGCGGGGGGATGTAGGGAAAAGCGGTGAAGTGGCCTTTTACTCCTCCCCACCGGCCCCTCCAAGTAAATACGTCTATGTAAACTGTGTAAGCTCAACTTTGTTTTGAAAAAAAATCTGGGCGATTGTAGCGTTAAACTACCCCGAATTGTTTTCTTCCGTGTAGTTCGTTAGCTGTTAATGAGTGGTCGAAATTTTCTGGGTCATGCTCGCAGCATATGCTCGTAACACGACGTAACAAATGACGCGTAAGTGATCCATCGCGTAATGACCACTTATGCACAACTACGTAAAAAAAAAAATTACACCATCTCCCACTAAAGGGAACCATGAGGGGATGCGAAGCAGCATTGGGGGGTGTACACCAAGTTGTCGTTTACGTTCACTCGGCCGTCGAAGCCAAGCGTTGGCGTCGAGCTACCGCTTCCCCTACAGAGAGACAACGCGAGTCTGCGGCGAGGGTAGAGAGGCTTTCGAGACAACTGCAGCGACCGGGAACCGACGGAGCGACCGCACGATTCAAGCGAGAATTCCTCGACCGAGCGCACGCGCTTATATGAAATGGGGGAGGGAGTGGGTTTACAGGCTGCAGAGCGGGGGAGGAGAGGAGAGAAGGCGACCGAACGCCTGCGTAAACGCCCGCGTAAAGGAGGAGAGTGCGTGGCAGCAGCGCGGGGGGAGGAGGAGAGAAGGCGACCGAACACCAGCGTAAAGGAGGAGAGTGGGAGAGAGAGTAGGCGCATGCACAGTAAGGGTGGTCAGGACGCACACCACCACCGGCATTGAGCTCCGCTCTAAGATGCTTCGCACCTAAAAAAAAAAACTATTTTTAAATCGGCATATTGTTGGTGATTGATTCTTCGCTATTCGTAAAAAATTTTCGGCGTGCCATGAAATCGCCTCCTTGTTACGCGGTGTCACAACTCTGAAAACTGGTGGCGTTAAAATGAAGTGTGCACAATAAACAGCGCATTATTATGCTGAACAATAACTAAACTTTTTTTGGAATAGCCAGACAGTGTCTCATTCTGAACGGAATTCAAGAAGGCTGCCCGCCAATCACATTGGCAGCTGCTACTGTAGCTGCTGGCGAGATGAATTCATATGTTTATAATAGATACTTTCAGTAGTATATAACGGTGATGACAGTGGCGTAGCCAAGGGGGCGGGTTAGGGGGGGGGGGGTTCAAACCCCCCCCCCCAAAAAAAAATTTTTTTTCTCAATTTTGCTTGCGTATATATGCAGGCACACATACAAACGCACGCACGAACATACATAAAGTATGGTTGAACCCCCCCCCCCCCCCCCCCCGGAAAAAAATTTCTGGCTACGCCACTGGGTGATCACTGATGAGCTTTTTTTTTTTTTTTTTTTTTTTTTTTTTTTTTTTTTTTGTTTTGCGCGCATGCAGCTCTTTGTGAACTCATGCTTGCTGAGAGAGAGGTAGAGAGATAAATAAGCATTATTAGGAACAGACACAATCCCTTGCAGGTGGGCAGTCTTCCTAGTCCAGCAAACCGCGGACGCTGATCATCTCTCTGGTCAGGTAGATCCACTTGAAAGCTGCGCTCCTCAATGTGCTCCAGTCCACGGCCTTATTTATTGCCTTGTTACAAGCCGCCGCAATTCGTGGGTGTTACCATATGATAAGCAAGGTGAAGCAGGGCTGATAGGACACTAAAGCGGGAACCTTTTTTAGCTCTCCTGGCTCGGTACAACTAAAATACTCGACACTTCTGCACACTCATCAACTCACAGCAGCTTGGATATAGATCAGCGGTGATGCTATTCGTTTTCAAAGAAAGAATTACTAGATTTCCTGAAACAGGAAGAACGTTTGATCAGGCTATAAAATGTTTACTGGTTCTCCCTGTATTCACGTCGCCGATTACGTAAATTTCAGGCGAGGCAGAACAAAAGAAAATCATGGCAGATTGCTCTAATGTTATATACAAGGAGGTTTATATACCCCTGCCAAGCGGTAGCTCCTCTGCAATACTCGAGCGCAAGGCGCGCAAGCGTCGCATAGGCAGCCCGCGCCGAAGATAGCCTACAGTGCGAGGTCATGAGACATATAGAGGACAGTAGTCACAGCAAAATCACAGGACCAATTTTATAACGTAATTACGTGATTGCTGCGTTCAAGTAAAACTTTGCCTCACTTAGTTTCAGCCGACAATGACCACTTTCGCATGTTTCAGCATGTTTCAGCATGTAAAACAGCATGTTTCAGCATGCTGTTTTAAGATAGGGTACGCAGATCTTTGCGTTACCGTTTGGTGCCACCGCATATACGTCATACGCTAACAATTTGGGTGCGCACGTCATATTTCTACGATAGCGTACCCACCGAAGCAATGCAAACGCTACGAACCCTATCAGGGAACTCTCTGATGATACTCTGTTCACGCGCCTTTCGAGACTTGTGAACAGTCTTGTGACGACAATAAAAATGAGTACGGCATGTTTTCAGCATATGTCTTAGTCGTTTCCGCAACCACTTCTTGCGTAATGACGAAGTCTGAGCAGTTAATGTTCCTGAGTCGCAGTTCGTACCAAATCCTAAGAAACGGCACAAAAACCTTGACGGATATTCAATTTCTAGAGCAAAGCGCGCAGGATGCGGAGCGCTTTCGATTGTGCTCTTCGCTTCCAATTGCTATTTAAAGTTGCGTTCAGCAGTATGTGGTCTGAAAAATGGGGCCCATGCAACAGTTTTCCCCAAGGCCCACCCACGCATACGGTATACGTGTTTGCGCGTTTCAAACCTTCCAGACACCTAAAAAACACTTGTCTGTTCACATAGGCGTGCGCAGGGTTCCCCTTCAGGGGGGGGGGGGGGGGGGCGAAGGCTCGTCGCAGCGCCCCCCTTCACTATTAAGTCAATGTATGGGGCAGACTTTGCGCCCCCCCCTTCTTAGGTTACAAGGGGGGGGCGGCCGCCCCCTCTGCCCCCCATCGTGCGCACGCCTATGTCTGTTCACATGTTTTCGTGTTCAGATGTCATTTCGTATGATTTCGGAGTTTTGAGAATAATAAATCCTTTATTTTTCGTCAAGATAATGAGGGAGCTAGGGCGGGAGAAAAAGCTGAGAAGCAGCTTGACTAGCTGCTGCTTCCCCAAAAGTACACCTTGGTGAGTTTACAGCAGTACAGATCAACAGTCTTATTAACAGGGTAAATGAACAGGAAGTGAGAAAAAAAAATGAAAGGATGGAAAAAACAACAGTATCAGCAACAATGCAACGCATTTTCAATGGAAATCAAATTAATAAGCTGATATCGCGACCTACTTATAATGCAAAATTAAACACCGAATTTTGGAGAATTGGAGATTTACCAGAAATAAATTTCGTTGAAATGCCGAATGTCCTCAAAAAAAATAATAATAATAAACTCCGAAAAACACGCTCCGAATTTCAAGAAAAATAAACTCCGAAAACACGGGGCCCCACATATAACCAGCCGTGTTCTGTACAATGAGAAGCGAGGAAGCAGCAACAGGAGCATATATGGGAACGTTTATAGTATATACATACTTTCATCAAGCGCGCCAATTCGCTCGAAGCACGCTAGCAGAAAAAGCAAGCCAACGCATTTTACATTTTCACGAACGTCATCACCGAATGGTTGC
>JALIZH010011006.1:0-37759 GCA_030522465.1 Rhipicephalus appendiculatus
ACCCCCTGTTTGGGAATTTTTCATCCCAAGCTTCTTTCCCTGACACTTGCCTTGTTTTTACGTACTCTTAACTGAATAATTCTGCAGAAGGGTGTCCCGAAGGGCCAGTTGACACATGACACTGCGAGTAAACAGGGCGAAAACGGGACTAGGGCGTTCTCTGTACGTCCGTACGTCTGTACATCCCAGTGTTCGCTCGCTGCATTCTTTTTTGTGCAATGCGATAAACATGTACCGAAGGAGCGCAAACAATGGCGTAAAAATGAACATCCATTAGTACATATGGAAAAGCGTACACGAGTCACCAAGCAGGATGAAAATTGACCATGCCTTCGATATACGGTAAACCAAGGAACTCACCTATTTATTAGATGGCAAGTAGTCAGGCATGCGAAAAAATATTTCTTTTAATAGCAGAACTGCAAAATTATCAATAATTTTTTCGGCAGTCACACTGCAGGCGTCATACAAAATAGTATTTTCTCAAACATGATGATGCAAAACAGTAACGGCAAACAATGGCCAACTCATCGATGATTACTTTATTGACGTGATAATTATGGTCCTTTATTCTGTGCCTCATGCACGTTTGCCGGCTTGTATTACGTGCGTTATCCTGCGTAGTGCTCAGTATCGCATCGATAGCGGTTCGAAAAAAAAAGACTAAAAATCTACTGAAGTGCGGATTAAAGCATATGTTCGTCCTATCGTTCCAAAAACAATTTTTCTATCTGCTTGTTGTAGACGCCCAAAATCAATCCATTCATTTGCCTTAAATAATGCAGTCAGTGCCTCAAAGCAGTAGTCTGCCGTTCAATACTGGTAGGCATGATGATCCTGTGAAGTAGTTCCGTTGTCTAAAAATGTACTACTTGGGGAAGGCTCTTCATACTTGAAAATCAGCGCTTTGTCAGGACGGAAAAAAGTTGCTAAATGATTATTCACAATGTTTTGATACCTGAGTACCAAACTGCTTTAAAATAATGCAAAATTAGGAGGTTATCCAAAACCCTATAGGATTGTTCCGTTAAAATGCAGGGCCACGGCGGGATAAACCGTCGGTAAAAATAAATTGCTGAATAATGCGGCAATACAAGATTCATTGCAAATATTTGCATTTTCTCTGGTAATACCTGCTCCTTTGTTTACTTACGCCACCGAAACAGGCCTTCAGAGACTCAAGCAAGGAGTGGCAACACAAACGGATGTTCGAGCCCAGACAAAAGCAAAGCCTCAAGCAGGGGTTGTAAGCCCAGTGTTTCCACAATTTCAGAAACAGTGTGAATAAACACAGTATACCAGTGTTGCTTTCGGCGCCATTCAATGCGAGGTGGATGTGCGCACCCCTAGTTTGAGATTTTAAGAAGCGCTAGTGCACTAAAACATTATCAGTGCAGCTTGTAAAAGAAGAATTTCGAGTCATCCATTACATGCTGTTGTGTTGCGGAAAGGCTATTTTCTCCATATGGCACGGTGTGAAAAACGAGTTTCCACCGGAAGACCAAATGTCTCCGAGAACTGGAGGTGCAGCTTGGGCACCGTAAAACTGCAATGAACTATTAATATTCACAATTGTTAGTGTTTAACATGACATTACCACGATATAAATAGGTACGATTTAGTAAAGGGCTCCGCATAATTTTTACCGTCTTACCCAACAGCGCACTGACCAGCACTGACATCGAAATTACGACAGCCGCTGCATGTATTGAACCTACGCCTTTTGGGTCAGCCACCGAGCACCGTGACCACTGTGCTACCGCTGTGGCTAAAAAAATATTATAGTGGAAACTGCGGCTTTACAAGGTAAGAAGTCTCAATTCAAGCAGAGAGGCTACACCATGTGAGACTCTGCAGATTTATTACGATAGTGGATATGTATATAAACAATCTCGGAGGTTTTGCCGTCGCCGTCACTATCATGTTCCGCATATCTTCAGATATGTATCTACATACATAAAGTCCACGAAGAAAAATAGTCCGGAGCAATTTTTTTGTGGATTACTTGTTTTCGAGTTTGCCAACCATCGTACAGGAAAATACTGCTTTTCAAAGAACAATCAGTTGCGGTTCTTTTTGTGCGTAATGATGTGTTGCGAAAATGTGGTCAGTGCATTCAAATATGCGCGACATCACCATTTCACAAAAACGTGGACGTGGTAGGGTTGGTAATGATATCATGGGGATAAAGGCGTTTTTTTTTTTTTCATTAGACCCAATACCACCCGGAATACTTCTATCAGTACAATTACCTCAACAATGTGGTCAACAGTACACGCTTTACATGCTTTTCTAGATCTTTCCAAGCCTCGTGCAAGCTCCCCATCTTATCGGTTTTCCTTAGCGAAGCTAATACCTACCAATGCGAATCGGTTTATATGTGACGCTACATGAACTACCTCTACTTGTGCTTTGGTGGGTTACTCTGTGCTGTGTAATATACAACGCAATAAGTTAGCAAAGTTTACAAATAGCCAAATCTAATTAAATATTGTCCCGGCTAGTGAGCGACAACCGAGTCCATGCAAGACAAGCGTGTGGACGCTAAACGCTTACAGTGGGGTACTTTAATTCTCTCAATACTGAGGTCCAAAGCCCTGAACCGAGCGTAGCTGTGCATTCAATAAAAGCTCAATAATTTGAACATACCAAGTCCCCAATCTCCGCCCCTGAGAGTATTGTGGTTTGACTTCACTCATCGCCAGGAGCATCCCGAATACAGTGTAGTTTACTGCATTTCCGATAGGATTGGGACACTCTTCCGGCCTTTCCAAATAGCCACATCACCACCTAATATACGCGTATGCTATCAGGCATCGCCACAACATTCGCTGCTACTGCCCACTGATTATTCACCGGCTCATTTGCCCAACTATTCAGCTCGGCACCCGTTGAATTCTCGTGGGGCGACACGCACAACCCTTAGCAGCATAATACTGCCACGCGCGTTTTGTATTATACTTGTGCTGTATTCTGTTTACGCCCACAAAGACTGTAAGCAATGCTCAGCGCAAACCGCGTCTCATTTTTCTAGAAGCTTCGCGTTTATTGTAGATCGTTGTGTTAAGATTGCGCGCAAGACGCGAACACGCGAGCTTATTCGAGAGCTTTCGCGACAAACAGTGATAAGACTGGAATATTCGATGACACGCGTATAAATGCCGGCGCGCTTCACCGCTTGTCAGTTGATCGACGGCCGACGCTCTGTTCGCCGCTATCAGTGCATACCGTGTGTATTGCTGTATTCTTACTTTCCGTTTCTCGGCCACAAGTTCGGCCCAAATAAACAGCTTCATCTTGGACACGTCGCCTGCTGCCTTCGTCGACGTCACGACCACGTGACAATACGGTTAAACTTCTACTGCAGTTTTATCGTGTGTAGACTGTCCAACTAAGATGTCGTGACAAGTGTCTGCAATTAAAACGAGGGAGTGGTGTCACGTGGTCTGTCTACTCACTTTGTAAGCCAACGAACGATTGAACTCGCTAGTTGCGAGGACTTTTGAGTCTTTACGCATTCGAAATAACCCCGTAGGCGAATCTTGGATAGCCGACATAGTTCTCGGCACCACCAGTAAAACTCGTTTGCTCGCACAGCTGCAACAAAAGTACATAAAGAAAAGTCACTAACTTAACCTCCGTACATGTGTATTTAAGCATCTATAAAATTGAATGAAAAATAACCATTAATTATAAGAAATAGAATAGAAATTGAGATGAGAAGTAGGTCAAGAACGCGCTAAATTCAGCTCGATTGTGCGCTCATCACCTGGCAATAACGACTGCACCAATAAAAAAAATTAAGACAGCTTTGCCCTAGTGGTGCCAAGCCTGACAGAAGTGCGGAGCTGGGCAGCCTTCTTTGTTTCTCTCCGGTTGTCTCTTTGTTTCCTCCTCTCTATCTTCCTTGTGCTCTTTTCCAGTTTTTCTGAGTTTTTTATCCTCTTTATTTCTCTTCAGTTCTATTTTTCTTCCTATTTTTCTATTTCTCTATCCTTCGAGTTCTCTCTTGCTTCCTATTTCGGCGGTTTTTATACTTGGTTTATGTGGTCGTGTTTCCCTGCCCATAGTAGTAATGTCCGCGCTTTATATCGTCGTGAAGGTGCTCAAGAGCGCGCTTAATATGCTATCGTTGGCTAAGCTATATGTAGGTGTGCCTGTGTTATCGCCATCAAGGCGCCCGAAGAACAAGAGGTAGGAGACTTCTCTTTGGTGTGAGGGTGCGCTCAGTATGCTACAGCTGGCTATGCTATGTGGTTTTGCCTACGTTACGTAAAATGCCGACCAACAGATACGACAGTCTGGCTCCTTAGAGTGCTCCGCAATTGAAATATATTGTTTTGTAACACATTGTGGCTATGTGACTCCTGAAGAATGTAACACATTCTTCAGGAGTCACATAGTCAAAGCAACACAATAGGCCTACACAATGTGCCCTGTGATACGAAAGGACGCATTCTTGTCTTTATAGCTATGAATCTGAACATATCATAGGCGTCACACTACTCCGATCAATAGCTGAGGTGGTAGAACCACCCAGCCGTGGTGGCACAAGAGGCATGGCAGATTCACTTATTCCACAGTACCATAGTGCATATGCCCTGTATTTCTTTCCGATTCATACTTGACGTTCTGACGCTGTCAACAGGTCATCGATTGGCAGCATCAAACCGTGATCACGGGATCTCAGGATAAAGAAAATGATTTTTTTCAGTCTATTCTAATTGCATTTCAATCTGCCCTTTTGTTCAAGCAATCTCCCGGACCTTCCTGTGCAAGTATAAGCAGTTTTCACAGCAAAGGTGGACTTTTAAATTAAAGAATTTATAGTATAACGAAACAAGTTGCTGATTTTATCAACTTCGTTCAATTGAAGGTTAACTGTAAATGCTCAGAGACATGCTTATCTTGTGTTTTTACAAAAGGTTAGATATATAGAGGCATTGTGCTCCTACAATGCCTTTGAGATTACGACGCCGAATTGATCGTTACACGGGCTGGAAAAAGTGAATACAGATCAATCTAAAAGATACCAACCACTCGTCGTTGTGCCTTCTTTACGGACACGCAAGGCTTGTAAATGACGTCCATGAATGACCTTGCGGTACTGTTCATGACGTACTGCAGGACGGACAGTTCGAAAGATAGGCCATTTATTATTCACGGATTTGTGAATGCTGTCTGCGGTGAAACCGTGAACCAGTTATCCGCCTGAAAAGAGCAGTGAAAATATAGGCATGTCTAGGTTACCATGAAACATCGGGACAACTCACCCACGTAAAAATTGCATATTTACTTGTGCATATTCAGTTAGATTGACCTATAATTAGAAAAGAAGTTCAAAATTTAGTATTTTTCACTGAATGAAAGACCGATAATTTTCGAGAGCTCCCAGCAAGACAAGGGTAGAAGACACTTGATATTAACGAGCGCAATATATCGGAGAAAAAGCAACGGGACCAAAAATTTGCAATATGACCCAGTTCCACACATAAAGAAATATAAAAATGTTCCGTTCTTCTCTTATTGTTTCAAGTGCATCCAGTATTGATGAGCAACTCGAAATACCATAGCAAAAGCCATGTCTGTAAAGCGAAAAACATGACACGTTGTGTCACTTTAAATTGCGGAGCACTTCAATGGACATGCTTGACAAAGCCTTAATCTCAATAGGGTAAACAAGAGATTTGGGGACAATAGGGAGTGGGACTACTTGAAAATAACTTCAGATTACTCGAAACCCGGAGCTTCGCAGATAAATCTGCAGGTGACCCAAATCACAGAATGTGCGGTCGTGTCCACTTGAACATTTACGAAGACAAAGTATAAAAATTTGGTGGTTGGGCAAAATGGAACTATGCAGATATCGACCAGCTTTGGTATTTCGGGGTTGGCATTGAGGAAAATGTCCTAGCCCCACATCAAAATTTGGAGTTGGTCCAGCCTGCAGAATTTTTTAAAGCTACGGACGTAAACATTTTTAATATTGCAATGCTATTCATTAGCTCTTGCTTGTTTCTTTTTTTTGTTGCACGGGTGGTGTGTGTGACATGGATACCGACATCAGGATACTTTTTTTTTCATATCAGAAAGAGCTCGTGATCTACGCTCCATCGTGCCCATTTCTTTCTTTTGTTTTTGACAGCGTGTTACTCAGTTCCCTGACATGATTTATTACTTACAGTTTCTATCTGCAATAGCAACCGCGACATGTCACCCAGATGCCTTGATAACGAATTTCCAGACAATTAGATTGCACTAAAAAAAAGTCACAGTTTTGCCACAAGGCAAAGCAATGAATGCGATAGCAACAAATTAGAATGTCAAGCGACGAATGGCTAGCAGATCGAAACGTGTAGCGCGCTGCTCACGTACACATGACGCACGAAAACAACACGCACAGGGCAAGAGCGAACTAACAACGTTCACAGCTCGACACTTAACGCGCTGCTCAAACAAAAATGACGCACGAAACGTATTCACAGGTACAGACGAGCGCGAACTAACAAGTGTCACAGTTGTTACTTCGCTGTGTTTGAAAAGCGTGCTCTTTTCGCAAACGGGGGGACTGCAGCGAGCGAAACGACCTTCGTGCACTCGGTAACTACAACGCAATCGTTCCGGCGAAAGGCCAAGACGTACAATTCTCCCCCCACCGCGAGATAAGCGCGCGCGCGCACGGACGTCTACCCCCCACGAGGCAAAGTACGCGTTGGGAGATGAGCGCGTGAGCGCACGCGTCGACGAGCGGGGCGCCGAGCTAAAGCCCCGCCGAGCGCGCCCTTGGCGCCATCTCGCTGGTAATGCTGGAAACACGCTGAAATAACGCTGTATATAAATAGCTCGCCGTTTGAACGTTGAAGGACGTGCGCTTTCGTGGCTCAGCGGTTAGCGCTGCAGAGCGAGAGGTCCCTCGTTCGATGCCGTGTGTCGGAAACATTTTTCTGACATTCTTATTTGTGGCTTTTATAAATATATAGATACATATACATATACGGGACATGACGCCGACGCCAACGGGGAAAACCGGCAGAGTGTGTCCATATAATTGCTATCGCAATAAAAACGGCAGATCCCACGCACTGTGGGAATCGATGTAATGCAAAGCAGCCAGCAAGGAGCAAATCACGCTGTACATAATATGCTTGTCATGATTTACACGTTAGGACCTGCCATTTATGTTCGTTATTGATAAGACGATCGAGACCAGTGCCAGCTTCGAACCAAAACGGTTTATTAGAAGAAGTGAAGTAGCCGCGCTCACGCCAGGGAGAAGTCTTCTTTCTTCTTCTTCTGGCGTTTTGATGATGATATTTTATAGGCTCCCGCCCGCCCAAGTTGCAATGGGATATGCTTTGGCGGGCTATTTGAAACACCCCTCCAGAGGGTATATGTGGTTTACCGATCTTCTGAGAAGTTCTTTGTTTCCTGTCCGAAGGAGACAAGCTCTGGTTATTCCGTCTCGCCCAGGGTAGATTTTTTCAACCCGGCACATCATCCAAAATGTTCTTGGACCCTTGTCTTCAATCAACACCATGTCGCCTTGTGACAGTGGTCTTGCTTGTCATGTCTTGGCTTTGACTGTAGCTCCTATTTCCTTGATGTATTCTCGATGCCATCTCTTCCACCAAGCTCGCCCGAGTTTGCACCTGCTTCGCCATGCGGCTTGAACATCACTAATGTACAGCCTTGTATGTACTTCTTGAAGTTGTCGCCGTCCGCCTATGATGTATGCTGGCGTTATTGGCATTGTCTCGTTAGGCTCTCCGTACACGTACGTCAACGGTCGATTGTTGAGTGCTCCTTCAACTTCTGCTACAATAGTGCGTAGCTCCTCTACCGAAGTTGTCCTTTTCGATATTATCTTCCTCATCGATGTTTTCATGCTTCTGATGAGGCGCTCATAAAATCCTCCCCACCACGGGGCGCACTCGGCTATCGTTTTCCACTGTATCTGGTTGCCGCTGCAGTAATCCTTTACCAAAAGTATTGAAAGTTGGGCTAGTTGGTATGGCAGCAGATTGGGTACAGCGCGAACAACGACGAAGACGGAAGGCAGAAGGGACACAGACGAGCGCTGACTCGCAACTGAAAGTTTTATTTGAACACACGAACGTGAAAAGAATAAAAACAAAAAAAAACGAAAAACCTGGAGAAAAAAGCGTATCAACATTGCGCAGAAGTGTTAAAAAAAACTTGTTTTTTTTAACACTTCTGCGCAATGTTGATACGCTTTTTTCTCCATGTTTTGCGTTTTTTTTGTTTTTATTCTTTTCACGTTCGTGTGTTCAAATAAAACTTTCAGTTGCGAGTCAGCGCTCGTCTGTGTCCCTTCTGCCTTCCGTCTTCGTCGTTGTTCGCGCTGTACCCAATATGAATCCTTTACCACCTCGTGTCTAATAGCTTCAAGCATTCGGTTGATTTCCTTCTCGGCTTTTAAAAATGTTTTGGCCTTGTCCGAGTAGATAACTGCAAGCATCCCCCATCGAGCGGTAAATCGTCGGAAAGCTTGTAGGAAACGATGCTGACATGTCGTTGGTAACCTCCAAGTGTACGCCTCTCGTTACCGCGCAGGTGAATATCAGCACATATTGTTTCACGATCTCGTACTTGTCCTTTGCGTAAAGCGGTCCGGTGAAGTCAACTCCCGTGACTTTGAAATGCTCTGCTTCGGTGACTCTGTCCGCCGGGAGCGGAGGCATGTTTTGAGTGACCGGTCTGGTGTTATGCCTCTTGCAGACTACGCATCTGTTCAAAACTCTTTTGACTGCTTGGCGACCCTGCAATATCCAGAACTTGGTACACAGTTGGGCGAGTGTCGCTTGAACTCCTCCGTGCAGTGCCATCTGATGCACGTGACGTATTAGCAGTTCCGTGAAACGCCCGTTCTTCGGAAGTACTATGACGTGTCTGTTGGATTCCTGGCTGCATTTCAATCGTCCTTTCTGTCTGATGAGTCCGTCGTCATCAAGGTAGACTTCGTGCCCATTAATTTGAAAGGACTTAGCGCTTGAATCAGCCTCTCCCTTCGTTTGTTTCAAAGGTGCTTGGGTCTGTCTTATCCAATATTTTTCAGCATTTGTTACCTATTTTCCTGTCAACGACCCCTTGTGATCTTCGTTTCTTGTATTGTCGATGAATATAATCACCCATGCTGTAACTCTTACAAGCCGTATGTATGATGAATACCTTTCAATTTCCAAAATTGGTTCATTTTGTGCTCTACCCGTGCATTGCTGGAATTGCGTTTCGTGCTGATCTTCCATCTCTGCATTCGTCTGAATCATACTTGCCGTGTTCTTCTCCAGTGAGGTTACCCATTCGGGTCCATGCCACCATAACTTTGAGTTCATCAACGCCTTTGCGCTTATTCCTCTTGTAAGTAGGCCAGCAGGGTTGTCTTCACCTTGAACGAATGACCAGCTTGCTTGAAGTGTTCTCTCTCTTATTTCTGCGATTCTGTCGGTAATACCGGTGTCACACGGGCACTTTTAATCGCGATCAGGGCTATCCGGATCGGTTTTCTTGATCGCGATCAACTTTATGGCCGCTGCTACACGGCCCAAGCTAATCCGGTTCGAGCTTAGGTCAAATGAAATGCACCAGGTGGTGTTAGCATGCCCTAAAACTTGTACAATGCGTGTAACATGGTTTACAATTGGTTTATGAAATTCATTTTCTTTATACGTAGTAGTTAAGTTGTTCACAAGCGTCTGCTTTGTGAAAACCTTTTAAGATTATTGCACTTCTGCTCGTGACGTCGTCGGCACTTGGCAACGCTGGCAGTCGCGCTTTCTGTCGTCTGCTTTTTTTGCGCCAGGCGCCGCGAATTTTTGGCTGCGCTAGCTAAAATGAGTGCCACAGAAAAGCGCAAAATTGCTGCTCTTCTAATGACATCTGCCAATATCGACCTAGATATAGAAGTTGCAAGAGCGGAAACCGAAGAAATGAAGAGCCGCATTGGCCGGTAATCTGGTCGTACATCGCCAAAGGTGAAGTTCGATCGCAACAAGAGATGGTTTGAGGACACTCTACTGCACATCGGGGAACAGTTTTTCAAGAAATCTTTTCGCGTATCAGGTGGAACATTTCGATACGTCGTGGAATCCTGCCGGCCCATTCTGCAATGTTATTCGCGCAAGAAACGCACGAACGTGAAAAACTTTGCGTGTCACTACAAAAATAATTTCATGAATACATCATTCGAAAGAGATTTCGTTGCACTTACCTGTATTGCTGTGTGAGATTCTTAATCTTCGCTTTGATTTCTGATAGCCCCCGCTCGTAGCCGTCCAGTCGCAGCGAAGCGGCAATCTCGTTGTTCACGCCAGAGGTTCGCTTCTGGCGCCTCAAGTCTACCAGTCGCTCCTGCCAGCGGTCAATTAATGTACAGGTCTCTTCATTCGACCACGAAGTGCGTGTACGCGGCGACGCAGTCGAAAAGCTAGCAACACTAAATCAATTTGCTTCAAGGTGGCCCAATGCTCCAACGGTGCGGCAGTTGCAGTTGAACTAAGGGTGGAAGACAACGGTCGTCTGCTTATCGTCTGCTTCTCCCAGAACTGCATGCGGTCAGTACGAATCTTAAAATATGCAGAATTTCAGATATTGTTTCAATTTAAACAGCTTACAATTTGTTTTTTATAAAAATCTGGCTTTTTAAATGTGTTTTCATTGAGCTTTGCTTGATTTTCTTGTTTACTGTGCTTTCAACAAGCTCGGCCAGGCGGCGCAGACCACAGCAAAATCGCTCTCTGTGGGCCAGATCGTGATGCGCGGATCGCGATAGTCTTGATCCCGATCGGGCATGATCGTGATTAAAAGTGACCGTGTAGCAGCAACTAATCCGGATCGTCCTTAATCCGGATCGTCCTTATTCCGGATCGGCGTTGATCGCGATTAAAAGTGCCCGTGTGACACCGGTATAACAAACTGATCTCTCTTGCTTGTTCCCTTGATCCAGTGAATCACAATCATGGAATCCGTCCAGCAGTGTGTTTCTTACATTCTTTCGTTGAAGTGACTTTTGATGTAGTCGCATAATCTCGATGCTACCACCGCTGCCACCAGTTCGAGCCGCACCAATGTGAGCTCTTTAATTGGAGCTACGCGGCTTTTTGCTGTCACTAGCCTTGATTCCTTGCTTCCATCGTCGTACACTACTACTAAGTATGCTGCCGCTCCGTATGCTGATGGGCTCGCGTCGGCAAAGACGTGCAGCTTTTATGCTTGTACTAGTTTGTCCTTGCTGGCGTAGCATCGGATAACTTCTATAACTCGAAGGTTCTCCGCTTCAGACATGAGGTTCCTCCACTTGTCGCATTCTTCTTTAGGTAGGTGGTCGTCCCACGTGACGTCCATTTTCCACAGTCTCTGCAAGCCTATCTTTGCGCGTACTGTAAACGGTGACAACAAACCGAGCGGATCAAATATCTTTGCGGTTGCTTGCAACACAGTCCTTTTGGTCATGTACGTTGCGTCTGTTAATGACTCCCACTTTTCAACAGGGAAAGAAATCGTGTCCTTTGAGTGTTTCCATATCAAGCCCAGAAGCAGTATGTACCCCTTTTGTCGTATCTGTACGTGGGCGTCGTCCCTTTCGTTTTCATCAATGATTTTGTTTAATCTCTCTTCATTGCATGTCCACTTTCTCAAGTTCGTTGCCGCCTCTCTGAACACTTCCTTTGCGTCTTTGTACAACTTGACTACATCATCAAGCGTTTCTGCCCCCCAGGATGACGTCGTCCGCGTAGATCGCTTTCTGCAATGTCCTTGTCGTATCCGGAAACCGGTCAGCCACTTGTCTTAAATGGTGCTTTATTGTAGCTGCTAGAAGAAATGTGCTGGGTGTTCTGCCGAACGTTACCCTTGTCATCGCCAGGTTTGTACTTCATTCAGTAGCTTTCCCTCTGCGTCATGCTTCCACCACAGAAATCTCATCGCATCTCTATCCTCTTCGCGTATAGATATTTGTAGAAATGCCTTTTCTACATCTCCTACTAATGCCACTTTTCTTTTCGAAAGTTTATCAACAGCGACAGCATGTCTTCATTCAAATTGGGTCCTGCCTCCAGATTGTCGTTTAAGGACATGCCCTTTTGAGAGTGTGACGAGGCGTCAAACACTACTCGAACCTTTGTCGTCGCTCGGTCCTTTCGAATGACCGCATGATGCGGCATGTAATAACAAAGTGCATTTTGCGGTTCTGATGACTCTTGAACCTCTTCTGCGACTCCCAATTTCATATACTCTGTTATGGCTTTGTCGTAGCGACGCAGCACATCTACATTTTTCTGCATCCTTTTAGTCAGTTGCTGTAGTCTTTTCATGGCGTTTTCCTTGTTGCTTTCCAAGTTGACGTTCTCTTTCCATGGCAAGCTGACTTGATAGCGACCGTTCTGTTGCACCATATTTTGCTCGAATTCCTCGACGATAGTATATCCTGTGGCATCCAAACTGTTCCTTGTAATCCCCATTGACTCCAGGCTCCAGAATTTTTGTAGTTCTTGCTTAAGTTCAGTTTCTGCAGCTTCAACCTTCAGAACCATGACTGCTTGATTTTGGGTCAGTCTTGTCTTGCTTTGCTCTGACGGGCCTTGCAGAACCCAGCGAGTGTTGTCTCGACAGCCATCAATCGACCCTCGATCCTTCGGGTTCTACCAGTGAAGAACTCCCAATAATAATCTGAGCCGATGAGCAGTCCTACGGAGTCTGTTGCAGTCGTCTGGGTCCTGTCATCAGCCACTTGTATCTTCAGTTGCTTCATTTTCTCGCTGAGTTTCTGGCTTGGAGCGGGTATACAACTGTGCGAGATCACGTGTACTTGTAACGCTTCGATCACTATTGTTGATTTTGTTTCTTTTTGCGCTATAGTCACTTGCACAACTTTCATTAGCTTGACCTTTTCGTCTCCTCCAAATGAACCAATCGTCAGCCTTTCCTGTCGCAGCACCTTCACACCTATTTCATTTCATTTCATTTCATTTATTTATTTTGGCATTTTCACAAAATGCCCACGAAGGGGGCAAAAGGAGAGTGTGTCTCCTGACTTGGCCCACTCTTCGTGAGGCACCTCGGGCAGGTACAGCATGACAGCACAGAGATATACAAATATATATACAAACAATAAATAAACCAGGAATACTACAACAGCTAACAGGAGAAATAAAAGATGAGAGTAAAGCTGTCCCTCCGCAAGAAATACAAGTTGCACTATCATCACCAGCATTTAACACATGTTCAAACACATACAAATTGAAATGTATTATAAAAAAAACAATGAGTACATGCCTTCAACACTTCAGCACATTACAGCACATTCAATTTATTACATTCATAATTTGTTTCCTGAATTTTGTAACGTTTTTAGCCTCCCTAGCATATTCAATTATTTGAGGAATGTTGTTGCACAAGCGAACAATTTGATTATCAATTGACTGTACACCATAGTTGGTCCGGCACATGGGCCCGACGAATGCAACAGTGCGCAGATCATATATAAGATCTCTGCTTAAATATGTATCAGAAAAAAATTGAAAGTTATCTTTAATTTTTTTTAAAGATTAACATAGCTAGTTGCATCCTATAGCACTCTGGGAATGGCAGTACATTATACACACGAAAAAGAGATATGTCTGTGGGGACCGATGTAGTTATTAAACTTAGTGCGCGTCTTTGGAGAAGAATAATCATTTCACTGTTTGTTTTGTTACACGTACCCCAGACTAGAATGCAATACATGATTTGCGAGTGGATAAAAGAAAAATAAAGCTGCCGTTTAATTCTCCCTGGAAGGAGATGCTGCAGACGTCGAATTAGGCCGATAGACCTTGCCGCGATTTCTTTCGCTGATCCGGCTTCAATGAATTAACGCTGACTTCCGCTATCTAATAGCAAATGGCAATGTCGGCCATATTTTTCTCCTTCTATGCATGCGACAGCCGTCTGCAACAGCACAAAATTATGCTTCAGATTTTCAGTAGCGTGTAGCGTAGATGTCGTCGCTTCGGCTTCCGATGTGACGAGCTCTGCCCTTGCTTTCTGCACAGTTCTACACACTGACGTAGCATGCCGTCCTTTGCATTGCTTGCATTTCACTTGTGCTTTGCAAATACGTGCAGTGTGGTTTGGTCGTGTGCATCTGAAGCATGCTCTATTTTCGGTAAGCATAGCTTTCTTTTCATCCATTGGAATGCTCCTACGACAGTGTTCAGTTACATGGCTTTTCTGCTTACAGAATAAGTAGCTTCTGTCAGCTGAGCTATAGAAGCATGAAGTTGTGCGTATCTGTAAGCCATTATCCCGTTATTTTGCAGTTATCCTCTCTTGTTCGCGTTGCGTTTTTTCTCTAAAAGCTGCTTGCTCTCTGAAGAATAACAAAAGCCTGTTCAGCTTTTCCTCACACGATTTTCCTGCTGGGTTGCTTTGTGCACCATCTTCCAAAGCTGGGCTTCTTGTCATAGCTTCCCTTGACTTAAACTGCACTGATAATTGTGGTGGAATTACTCTTTTCAGCACTGGCAACAACATCGGCGCGTAGCTCTCGGTTTTCACTTTCAGTGATTTGAGTGCCAATATGTTGACTTGCACTCTCTGCACAAGCCTAGTTAGGTCATCGGTATCTTGAGCAGACCTCACTTTCTCTAAGCTCAAAAGCTCGTTCATATGCATCTCAATGGATTGCTCGCGATTTCCGAACGTTGTTTGTAGTATTTTGATTGCTTCGTCAGAATTATCCTCTGCCGAGTACTGCAGCCCTTCAATAGCAGCAGCCGCCTTTCCGATCAACGATGCTAACAAGTAATTGAATTTCTGCCCCTTGCTCATATTCGGTCTCAGGTGAGCTGCCGACTCATACTGAGCCCAAAATCGGTTCCACTCCAAAGCCTTCCGCCGAACTTTATCGTTTCAAGCTTTGATAGCTTAACTAGCTCCGTCACGTCCTATCCTGTACTTGACGACGTCGCCTGCCTTGTCCTATCGTTTGAATTCGATTGCGCTGGCTCTCAAAGTCTGAATTCTATTGTAGACAAGATCGTCGTTATTTTTATGTCATACTCTATTACTCTTTCGAATTCAGCTTCGGCACACTCTTCGGTCTTTCCCATTTGCTCGTTGGCGCTCTTGAGGCTCTCGCTTATTCCTTTCATCTGCGCCTGCGTTGTGAGCAACTGCTCCCGGTTAGCTCCACATTAATTTGCTGCTCGGCAGCGTTGATCAAGCTGCGTGATCTGATAGCGAAGTGCTTTCCTTTTTCTTCGTTATGACTTCCTTCCTCGTTTCTAGGCAGGTAACAATGACGCCTTACTTGTCAGTCATCCGTATCGATGCTTATGCTGTCCACCGTGGTCTCGTCGCTCGATCCAGGTCAATCATCTGCTTCTCCACCGTTTTCTTCTCTGCTGCTACGTGGCAGGTGGACCTTTCTTTCCGGTGGGGAGGTAGTATGCTGGTCACGGCACCATTGATAAGACGATCGAGACCAGTGCCAGCTTCGAACCAAAACGGTTTATTAGAAGAAGTGAAATAGCACACGCTCGCGCCAGGGAGAAGTCTTCTTTCTTCTTCTTCTGGCGTTTTGATGATGATATTTTATAGTCATTATACAGTCACGTCACGCAATACCAATTTTTGTTGTATATCAAGCTAGCGAAACGGCCGCGAGAGCGCCATGAGCGTGGAATGCAAGTCATGTCGCTCATGACATGTCATGATTTTCACATTACGGCTTGTCATTTATGTTCGTCATACAGTCATGTCACTCAATACCAAATTTGGTGTATATCAAGCTAACGAAATGGCTGCCAGCGCGTCATGAGCGTGGAATGCAAGTCATGTCGCTCATGACATGTCATTATTTCCACAATACGGCGTGTCGTTTATGTTCGTCATACAGTCACGTCACGCAATACCAAATTTGGTGTACATCAAGATAGCGAAACAGCCGCGAGAGTGCCATTAGCGCGGCATGCAAGTCATGTTGCGCATCACATGTCACGATTTCCATATTACCACTTGTCATTTATGCTTGTCATACAGTCACGTCACGCAATGCCAAATTTGCTGTATATCAAGCTAGCGAAACGGCCGTCAATGCACCATGAGCGTGGCATGCAAATCATGTTTTACATGACAAGCGCGTCATGATTTTCATATTACGACCTGTCATTTATGTTGGTCATGCAGAAATGTCTCATCGTACCAATTTTTGGATATATCAAGTTAAGAAAACGGCCGCAGGAGCACAACGGTGATGGCGTGTAAATCATACTTTTCGTGACAAGTCAGTGATGATTTCCATGATATGACCCGTCGTTCATGTTCGTCATACAGTCATGTTATGCCATACCAATTTTGGTATAAATCCCATTAACGATACGGCCAGGAGAACACAAAGTTAGGCGCCTAGATAGATAGATAGTTACATAGATAGATAGATAGATAGATAGATAGATAGATAGATAGATAGATAGATAGATAGATAGATAGATAGATAGATAGATAGATAGATAGATAGATAGATAGAGAGAGAGAGAGAGATAGATACGCTCAAACTCACCGAAATTCGCTCAGAAATGCTTCCGATTTAAAAATGCAGGGTGAAATGTTGAGCGGTGGCCAGAAGCAGCGAGTGGCGCTAGCGCGTGCCGTGTGCTCGCGCAGTGACATCTACCTGCTGGACGTTCCGACCAGCTCTCAGGACGCTCGCGTGGCGCAAAACATCATGACGCGAGTACTGGGACACGATGGCATCTTGGGCAAAAAGGTGAGGAGGAAGCTAATTAAAGATGCTAATTGAGAGAAACAAAGCTGATAAGGAGAAACACTTCTGCCACTGTGCTCGTCCAAGATAATTTAACCAGAAAGGTTGTATTTTAAATAAATTTGGTTAACTGAGTGTTCGGGGGTTTTTACCAGAGCACGCACAAGCCTGCAGGAAAAGAGAAAAGCTTTCTAGCATTATACGAAAGTTCTATGCAGCCATCATGCACTGACTATTCAATATCCCAGTTTAAACGCGCGTTAAGCAAATATAGTGTTCTTCGAAAGTACGTTAACTTGAGAAGTTCTTCTCTCGATCACAGCAGTCGAGCACAATACGCACACAACTTCGTGTACATGAGCTACCAACCTCCATTTTTAACTTCCGGAAGACCCCACCGAATAGTCTTACATCAGAAGCAACAAAGGGAGCATTTTGTGTTGTAATAGTGTAGCAAGACGCTTTGGCTGACAGCGACTTCCAGTTTAATTGCTTTAATACATGTATAATTCATATTTTTAGGTGAGAGGAGTGGCATATTTATCATAATAAGGAGTGTTACTTCCTCAAAGCTAATTCCTTGGAACACGCTAAAGCAAATTTTAACGCGATGGCTTTAAAGGGCTCATTTTGTAGAAATTCCGGCGTCGGCGTCGTTGGTTGTGAGCGAAAAATCAACATCTTGTCCGTGACCGAAAAATCGAGAAACATTCAAATAAAATAAGTACAGTAAAATGGGGTTACTTTGTTACTGCAGGGGTTACTTTGTGACACGCGCTCAGTTTTCTGTACTTTAAATCGTGCGCCCCGACCAGGGGCTGCCGAAAAACTATAAGCCACTCAACAAGCTCACCTGACATGCAGTGTCACCTAGCGGCAGCCGGCTGAAGTTCCCACGCTCCGGGGCCCCTCTAGACGCCGACATGTTCAATGGAGTTTTAGCGCGCATTGTTGAAGCACCGTAAACTTTGTGCGCTCGACCCGTCCGCACGAGAAAAGCCGCGAAAACAGGTATGAACTTGTGATTGTTAATATGTAGGTTAAAATAAACTGTAATATAAATTTAATCAAGTCGCGTATGTTGAAGTTTATAGAAAGGAAACTGAAATGTTGATACTTCGCGGGGTAACTTTGTGACACGCCAACTGTCACAAAGTTACCCACTATGTTTTTAATTTAAATTATATGTTATTTCGTTGAAAGGAGGAAGATGCTCAACATCCCAGCGGGGAAAAGCGTATCGGTTGCCGATGTAGAAGAAGCGAGGAAGACAGGAAAACCGACAACCAGAAAGAAGGGCAGCTCTTCCTCCGGTATCAGAGCTTGATGACCTAGGAAGAGGTCTTCTCTTGACGACAGCCCCACCCAAAAAAAGCACTGACAGCGATTGTAGATAACGCAAATAAACTTTTGATGGGGTAACATTATGCGAGCCCTTTTTTCCCAATCATATTCAGCCAAAAACAACGTTGTCACAAAGTTGCCCCACACGACGGGGCAAAATTGTGACAGCTTTTAACCTGAATGTAGCCGTTTGTATTAAAAATGCGGATTTGTAGAACATATCATCGTGTGAGGGAATGTTTCAGCAACGTTATGCCACTATTCATTCGCCTTTATGTTGATAATTGTTCAGCGAGAGAATGAAAACGTACGAAATCTGTGACAAAGTAACACCATTTTACGGTATACATTGTATGTTAATATATGTGGTTATGACAGTAAATAAAGTTGGATGAACACAAAGCAATTCTGCAATCATCCACAGATTTGTAAATTCGAAAAAAAAGTCGAATGAGATATGGTGGCTAGTCTTTAGTAGCCTATAGACAAGTGCGTGCGTCATTGGTGTCGTAGTCGTTTCCTTGATGTAGGGTAGGGTGTAACATAAACCCTTTGGGTCATTCCACGCCAAACGTCCCAAACATTGTGCTCGACCCTCTCCAATTGTGTTGTAAAAAATTTTGGACGTTCAGTCAATGCACGGTCTGCCCTCGGAAAGTATTTTTTGGAAAAAAAAGTTACAGTGATTACAAAAAAAAAATATTATAGTGATTTTAATTTTGCCGTAGTGGGTGAAACCTAGGTTGCGAAAAAATACTCAAAAAATACAGTACTTCAGGGAACGCCTTAAATACCTCTTATTTGCTTGAAAAGGAATGGCACTATCTTATTATCACCCATTCACGACCACTACTATGTCTCACGATGTGCTTTGAGCTGAATCAATGCTGCAATTCGACGCCCATTTTGATTATTTTTTTTAAATTCAAGGAATATTACAGACACAATGGGACTACATCACATGGCTGGATAGTTGGCAGTAAGCGTGTAAAAAAAGTATTGAAGTTGATGACCGAGTAGTTACGAAGTGCAAGGGGCGCAAACATTGAAAAATGTGTGAAATGCCCCATGTTCAGGCAAATGTAGTGTGGTGATGCGGTTCAAGTAAAAATGAACGCTTGGGCTCATTTGGCAGAGTAAAGAAAGGATATTTATTTGTGAACGTTTAATCGGAGTGACTTTTGTTTTAGGCTATATATCGGAGTCACCTTTGTTTTAGACCGCATATTATTCGGCTTCGCCGCATATTATTCGGCGAAGCCGAATAATATGCGGTCTTGTCTTGCCTGTGCCAAGCCAAAGTTAACTCTTTCAGCCCTGGTGTACTATAAAATGTACATGAAGAAATCATGCCAAAAATCATAACATAGCTCAGAAATTCAAAGAAGTGTCTGAGGTATCTCCACACGCCTTGACAAACATAGCTGTACTCGGGGACAACTTTTCTTGACAGCACTGTGGAAGCTACAGAACCAAAGCACAAGCCTGCTACCACGTCGAAAAAATAGTACTTAAGTTTACTGATAATTTTCTCGTTTGCCTCGCTGAAATAAATACTGCTTTATTTATTATGAGACTGATACAGTTGCGGAAAGTTGTTGGCAAAATACAGTTGTTGTTCCCCTAGCAAGAATGCTTTCCTTTTCTTTCCATTTCTTAGACAGCACCACCTTTTCAGCCCACCCTATTCCCAAGGCAACATGGCGTCCGTGACTTCAGATTGTGCCCGCAAAAGCGCTGTTTAATTCTCCAAGAAAAGTCTACTCGTAATAGGATACTAAAGTCTACACGGAAGAATCGAAATGTTTCTCCCAGTCATGATTTTCCTGCATGTTTTTTTCTAAACACGTTAACGATGCGAGCGAGCAGAACCGAAAGCAACCGCACTACTTGTGGAGCAACGCGAATGTGTGGAAGCCCCGCCTCAGTAGCCTTCGCTCCAATGTCAAGATGAGTTGTTGTTGTCGCTTACGAGAAGCTGGCTCATACCCACAAGGGGGATTGGCCACAATGCCTATTATAAAGGAAAAAATCAAGGCTGTGCAACGTAAACGAAAAAAATAGGATAAAACGCAATGTAAATGAAAAATGAGAGCGGTAAAAGGATTTAAAGAATCCATAGATAAAGATAGGAAAAAGAAGAAAACATTTTTTTCATCGGTCGGCAACACTAGCAGCGTAACCTTCCCGGTTGCTAGTATGAAATTTTGTAGCGCAGTAAGAACAGCACTGCGGCTTGCACCAAAGTGGCCGGCTCCAAACGATAACAACTTGGAGGTCGTAAGTGTAAACCCCAGTTTACCAGTCGGGATTTCAAGATATATTCGGCGGAGCGAGGCGAAACGGCGGCATGAAAGAATAAAGTGATGTATTGTTTCTGGTTCATTGCAAATTGCAGAGAGGTTAGTTAATGAGAATCCAGATTTCTGAAGGTACTGATTTAGCCGGGGAACTCTACAGCGGAAGCTAGCGAGGGTCACCTCGCATTGACGTGAAAGGCATTTTGTGGTGTTCCATGAAAACTGCAAGTGCTGGAACTCATCAGAATGTCTGAGAGCTATTTGACTGTTTTTTTTTAAATAACAGGCGTTTGAATCTTTCTCCTGTAATGAACGAAAAATGTGGAACTTTATGTAGAACCGGGCCATTTAAAGACGCCGTAGAGAGCGAGTCTGCTGCTTCATTTAGGAAAATTCGAGCATGCCCGGGGACCCACAAGAACCGAACTTCTGATAGGCTGCGTGGTACAAGAGTCACAAATATCCTGAGAAAATGCGATTGCTTGGCGGACGTTAAATGCGCACAAAGGGATAACGCATCAGTAATAATAATAACTTTTGATTGCTGAGAATTTAGTTTTCTAATAGCCAAACCGATGGCAAGAAATTCTGCCAGAAATATTGGGGTGAAATCAGGCCGTCGCAGCGCAAAAGACCAATTAAGCTGATGTCGCCGAGTATAGTGGTTTATTCATCATCGTCTTCGGAACTCTGCAAAGTGGAAAGCCAGATGGCTGAAGCTGAAATAGAAAAAAACACCGCAACCGAATATTTGATGACATTTTACTGGTGTACTATTGTGTCGGTAACTATCCTATTTTAATTTTGTTGTTTTTTTGTATGTTGAACTAGTTATTGAGAAAATGCATTTTTTCTAACATTTACGCGTCGACCGCAGCAATACGCTATCTTCATGTCGTAAGAATGGGACACCAGGTCTCAGTGGTTGACAGGGCTCTGAATCCATTGCATGCTGATCCAAAGCCCTGGCTCTTGTGTCAGCTCCCGTTTTTTTGTTACTTTACTCGAGAAATCAGCCCATGTTTCTTAGCTAATGTGCATGGCTACAATAGCGAGGTTGTACGTAAAGAATCTGAGTACCTTTTCTGCACTACACTTCAGAGAGCGTCAGAGAGCGAACTGTGGTTCAGAGAGCTAGCAGATGACGACGGTGAAGTGCAGTGCTGTCAGCTTGCCATTGCAGACATCGGTGGAAATAATTGTGGTGCTGCAAAGAATGATCCGGCAACTCTTTATTATGTATCTTACAAAGCGTGCAATAATTCGACGACGAATATTCAAGTGTAATGAGGAGCTGTGTATCACGAGTGAAAAAACCTGCTTTCGAACCTTTCAGACGCTCTAACCAATACGTGGTTGCTACATACTAGCTTCGCAAAACTACATGTGTTAACAGGGTGCAAATGAATGGGCGTGTTTAAATTCACCATATTTCATTCTACAGCCACAAAATCCTAATGACCTCTCTATAGGACACGGCGCAATTATAACAGCGAAGCTGTTCTTAGTCGACGCTTTCATGTCTGGCGGCCGTTTTATATCGTAGATCGTAAAGGGATTTACCCACAGAAAGTGAATAAATCCCACTGCGGATATGTGCCACTCTTCCCCCCGCTTCCACTAATCACTAGTGCCACAACTCGCCACTACGGCCACTAATGACCCGCCACTCCACCCACTTCATTCACCCACTTCATGACACTTGATTCCCACTTCATCCCACTTCATTCAACTCACATTATTCCTGAATGTGAAGCGCTAAGAGGAACGGAGACTTAAGAAGAACACAGGGCAAGGGGCTACCAACACGTCCACCTGCCAGTTATTCGCATTATTCCACTTCATTCAACCTCACTGCACACCACCAACCTCGTTGTTTCGTAAATGTCCGCCAAGTGGAGCTGCCTGAATTTTTTCATAGATACTGGTGGAGTGCTCAGAACTCATTATTTTCATGCTCTTCAAGCGATAGTAAAGCCAAATAAACAAGACAAAAATTGTTTCAGTTAAAAAAGCTCAGGGTGGAAAGGGTTTATATATTTATGCAGCTTCTTGTCTTCGATAATTGCGCCAAGCCTTCTTGCGCTGAGTACACAATGTGTTTGAGCCCTTCTTAATGTCGTTGTTCGGGCCCCGGTTAACGCTTCATCTGGCGGTGGATAAAGCCCTCTTTGTTCTCTTTACCGGCTCAGACGGTCTCCGTAACTGAGATCCAGGTCATTCAGGTCTGGGAGCTGAACAAGAAATCAGGCTTATTCGTTTTGCATGCCAGTGCGGGAACCCTGAAAATGAGGCCACCCAACCGACAGCTCGAGAAACAACTGGGTGGTGGGGCGGCCCCGTACAGCAACATCCCGTATTGGAGAAGTGTGGCACCCTTTCGCTGCTGACTTCTTACTCAACAAAGCCAACAGCGCCTAATGAAGCGTGACCTCGTAAATCAGTGGCGCAGAGCTTTTGCTCCGTTGGGATTTAAAAGACATTCTTGCTAGAGCAAACTGTAGCTCAGGTCTACCTCTCTGCCCTTCTTTAAATAAATTCACTCTCTCTCTCTAAAACACATTCTGCGCTGCCATCTGTTCATGCTTTTTTCAGCAACACATTCTGTTTCGCTGCAGTCGATGTTGCAACGTAAAAAAGGTGTTTTTGTTCATGGCTTGCTTTCATTGTACACTCTAAGAAAAAAAAAAGTATACCTGACTCTTCTCGGAGAGTTCCGACTTGCCACGTACACGACTCTCTTTGGAGAGTCACTGTGACTCTCTTGGTGGGTCAGAGTGGGCGCGCTCAGGAGAGTCCCCGGACCCTCTTAAGAAGAGTGGGAGGACTCTTATGCGAAGGATCACACTACCACTTCGGAGGGAGTCAGACGACTCTTGCCGGTGACGCTCCTATGCGGGTCAATTGACACGCACCGTAGCGTCAAGCGACTCTACGGCTCTTTTAAGCTTATAAATTGACCCATGCTCTACTTTTGCGCGACTACTGCTGGGAATAGTGAAGTATTCATTTTAAGCAACTCCATTAATACTTGCCGTTGTGCCCAGCGGCTGCAAGAAAAGGATAGTTCAATTTGAGCATTATTTTAATAAAACTCCTCAAAACACACCATTTCTAGTAAAGCTGAAGCCGTAGAGGTATTCCTTATTTACATGCTTGAATGATTATAAACATCCAAAATGTGTGACTGTGATGTGCATAGTGTCATGTCGTGCACAATAAACAGCAGATATCGGTATCATGTTTCCATATTTATTCCTTATGATTAAGAATCAAGACGTCGTGAAGGCTGGAGGAATCACACTTGTGACTTGCTATGTTGTCGCTCCTCTTCAGCGTGAGCAGCCATGAAAAATGGCACCTGAAAAGAAGAACGTGATATCATAATGAGAAAACGGAATCATAGTAAGATTTTGCAATACCTACACAAGTGATTTACACAGACATAATGAAGGCTCAGAACAAAACAAATGGAAAGAGGCATGATAAGGAACCGTGTTTTTTGCCGTTACCGTGTAAAACATTGGTGACAAAGTTACAGCACAAGATGATGTCAGTTTTTTTTTAAACAACAAAGGTAATTGTTTTACGCTCCTTTGCGTGGGTGCCACTCACCTCTTTTCCTACGTCGTCTTGTCCAACCGAAAAAAATGTAGGGCAGAGTGCCTCGTTAACATTACGAACGCCGCTGTTGATTTTCCTATCACTAGTGGTGAAGCGCCAGACCATAGCGACACCTTCGTTGCCCTGGGAATAACCAACACACAAACACATAGACTGATTAGTTTTATTTAAACCACCCTTTGTTCAACACACCGTTACTGTACACACATCTGACACGAGTGTTTCGTTTTAAATAATTTCGTAACAAAAACAGATTTTTATGTAATAGAACGCCGGAACCGCGTTTCGCGATAGGCACTGTTATGCACGAATGAAGGCCCTCCTTTTCTGATAAGTCGCTTCAAAAGTGCTTCCAGAATAAGCCCGCCTTTGCGCCGGCATATTGCCACAACCAAGCGTATCCTCCGGCAGTAGGGGGCACGCCGTGAGCGGTTACTGACAGCGTGTTCTACAAACGTAACCCATTCTTAAATACTCAGTTGTACGAGCGCCCCCCATTCCTAAATACTTAGTTGTACGAGCGCCCGAACGACAGCAACGCCCGCGGACGCCGTCTACGTCGACATGAGACATGGCATATGTTAGAATTACCACACATAGCTCCCACTGTCACATTCACTCGATTCTGTTGTACTCGAGTATCGATGGAAATGTTATTATTACGTTGACTAAAGCGCATCTCAAAACCATATTGCCACGCGCGTTTCTAATTTTCACACTAGCTGTATTCGGTTTTCGACCCGCAAAGACTGTCAGCAATGCTCAGCACAAACCGCGCCTCTTTGGTCGAGAAGCTTCCCGATTATTGTAGATCGTTTTGTTAAGATTGCACACAAGACGCGAACACTCGAGCTTATTCCAGAGCTTGCGCGACAGCCAGTGATAAGGCTGGAATATTCGATGCCACAGGTATAAATGCCGACGCACTTCACTGCTCGTCAGCTGATCGCCGGCCGACGCTCCGTTCGCCTCTATCTGTGCCAGTGTGCATAGCTGTAATCTGACTTTACGTTTCACGGCCACAAGTTCGGCCAAATAAAATAAACAGTTTCTTCTTTGACCCGCTGACTGTTGCCTTCGTCGACGTCACGACCACGTGACATCTGGTGGAGGTGCTTCCCGGTCCATGTACCGAACGCCCCCCTCCAGCCGTGAGCCGAGCCGACTCCGTGAAAAGGACATCGACGCCGACGCTGAGCAGCGAACCAGCCGCAGGCAACAAGGGATACCTCCAGAGTTCGGGCCCCTACCGGATAAGACTCGAAAGTCCAAGGCCACGACCACTACTGCGACAACTATGGCAGCCACTGCACCAACTCCCGGAACGGTCGTGATGCAGCAGCCAAGGGAGCCACCGACTTTCCGTGGATCATCTTTTGAAGACCCGGAGACGTGGCTGGAGACGTACGACCGAGTGGCCAGCCTCAACCACTGGGACACGGAAGAGAAGCTACGTCGCGTCTGCTTCTACTTGGAAGACGCGGCAAGAACCTGGTTTGAGAACCGCGAGTCAGCACTTCAAACGTGGGATCTCTTCCGCGGCGCATTCCTGGGCACGTTCACGAGCGTCGCCCGCAAGGAAAGGGCCGCTTCTTCGCTGGAGACACGGGTGCAACTACCAAATGAGAAAGTGGCGATCTTCGTGGAAGAAATGACGCGGCTGTTCCGGCACGCTGACCCCAACATGCCCGAGGAGAAGAAGGTCCGTTTGCTCATGCGAGGGGTCAAGCAAGAACTATTCGCTGGGCTGATGCGGAACCCACCGACGACCGTCCAAGAATTCCTGTCGGAAGCAACAGCGATCGAGAAGACGCTGGAGATGCGAACCCGCCAGTACAATCGCCCAACGAGTCAAGACAGCCCAGCCGTTTATGCTCTCGACAACTTGCGCGAAACGATCCGAGCGATCGTGCGGGAGGAACTGCGCAAGCTGTTACCCTCACCGCAGCCGCAAGTGGACTCCGTCGCAGAGATCGTTCGAGAGGAAATCCAGCAGTCGATGGGCACCTCTGAACCGCCACGGCCCCAGCCGCAAGCCATGAGCTACGCAGCTGCAGCCCGACGCTACGCTCCCGCTCCACGCCCACGTCAAGAGTTCGCACCGCCGCATTTCCGCCTCCAGACAGCGCCGCCACCACCACCAACGCAGTACCGTCCACCCGCCGGCCAGCACTACGCTCCGAGGAAGACCGACGTTTGGCGCGCCCCTGACAACCGCCCGCTCTGCTACCACTGCGGGGAGGCCGGCCACACGTACCGCCGCTGCCAGTACCGACAGATGGGGCTGCGCGGATTCGCCGTCAACGCGCCGCGTCCGCAGCCAGGCGAACGGCCTCGTGACATCGACGACTACATCACCGGAACACAGTGGACACCCCGACGACCTTCCCGCTCGCCGTCGCCCGGCCGCTACATGTCACGGCACCGCGGGCAGTACACTGGCCCAAACCGGGGCCGGTCGCCTAGCCCGTATCCGGGAAACTAAGGGCAGCAACTGATGGAGGTGCGGTTGCTGTACGACGAAATGCCGAAGATCCTCCGCGGCCGCCGACGACGACAACGCGACGAAACCTGCAGAACACGACGGGAAGCAATCTAAGCCCTGCTGACGAAACATCGTGGGCCGACGAAGACGTGACGACGCAACATGGAAGCAGAGCAACATTTCGACGCATGCGTGACCCGACGCCGCGACCCAACCGCAACGCACGACGACGAACCAGCGACCTCGACGTAATATTCGACGGCCACAACGTCACGGCTCTCGTCGACACTGGAGCCGACTATTCCGTCGTCTGTGGGCCTTTCGCGACGAAGCTGAAGAAAGTGAAGACTGCTTGGCAAGGCCCTGAAATCTGGACCGCTGGCGGTCATCTAATAACGCCGGCCGGTGTTTGCACAGCAAGAGTCACCATCAATAACCGGACTTATCCCGCCAGTTTTCTAATCCTACAACACTGCTCCAGGGATGTGATACTCGGGATGGACTTCCTAAGTCAACATGGCGCCGTGATCGACCTGAGGTCTGAGTCAATAACCCTAACCTCAGAAAACGCACTGCCACCACACGACGCCAGCCACCCATGCTTTAAATTTGATAGACGAGCACGTCTCCGTTCCGCCTTTCTCCAGCGTCATCATTTCGGTCGGCAGCGAAGAACCGATAGACTTGGAAGGCGTCATCGAGGGCGACCAGCACCTGCTTCTTAACCGTCAGATTTGCGTCGCAAGAGGCATCGCCGAGCTGCATGATGGCAAAGCCAAAATAATGCTTACAAATTTCAGCCACGAATACAGGCACCTCAACATTGGTACGACGGTCGCCTTCATGAATGAATTCGTAGACGCCAGCAACGCTTTCACCCTCAGCGACGCCACGGAACCTGCTTCGACGAATCAAGGTCCCCAACAAGTTTTCGACGTGAATCCGAGCCTTCCGAAGAACAAGCAATGCCAGCTCGAAGCCCTGCTCCTGCAATTTATGGACTGCTTCTCGTCGTCGTCAAGGATCCGACAGACTCCACTCGCTAAACATCGCATTATAACAGAAGAAAGCGCCCGCCCAATCCGCCAAAGCCCGTATCGAGTTTCGACACATGAACGTGAAGCCGTTAAGAAACAGGTCGACGAAATGCTACGCGACGACATCATTCAGCCGTCCAAGAGTCCATGGGCGTCACCCGTGGTCTTAGTGAAGAAGAAGGACGGAACCCTACGCTTCTGCGTCGATTATCGTCGCCTGAACAAAATCACGAAGAAGGACGTGTATCCTCTCCCACGCATAGACGACGCCCTGGATCGACTCCACAACGCGATGTACTTTTCGTCGATGGACCTCAAGACCGGGTATTGGCAAATCGAAGTCGACGAGAGAGACCGAGAGAAGACTGCCTTTATCACACCAGACGGCCTCTTCGAATTCAAGGTCAAGCCCTTCGGTCTTTGCTCGGCACCTGCGACGTTCCAACGTGTTATGGACACTGTACTCGCCGGCTTGAAGTGGCAGACCTGCCTTGTGTACTTAGACGACGTCGTTGTGTTTTCTTCGAACTTCGACGAACATCTCTGGCGCCTTGAAGCTGTACTTCAAGCAATCAAGGCCTCCGGACTCACCCTGAAGCCAGAAAAGTGCCGCTTCGCATACGAGGAACTTCTTTTCTTGGGTCACGTCATCAGGAAGTCTGGAGTTTCCCCGACCCACGGAAAACAGCTGCCATCGCTGCCTTCCCGCCGCCCACCGGCAAGAAGGCCGTACGCCGATTTCTCGTCTTGTGCGCCTATTATAGACGCTTCGTCGAGGAATTTTCACGCATCGCCGAGCCACTAACTCAGCTCACGAAAAACGACGTGGAATTCAAGTGGGAAACGGCGCAAGTCGAAGCATTTCAAGAATTGAAACGACGCCTGCAGACGCCTCCAATACTTGCGCATTTCGACGAACACGCCGACACGGAAATCCACACGGATGCAAGCAGCGTAGGACTCGGCGCCGTTCTTGTCCAGAGAAATGCCGGAGTGGAAAGGGTTATCAGTTATGCTAGCCGGTCGCTATCCAAGGCAGAAGCCAACTATTCCACAAAAGAAAAGGAGTGCCTTGCCATCATCTGGGCAACGTCAAAGTTTCGCCCCTACCTCTACGGCAGGCCCTTCAAAGTTGTGAGCGACCACCACGCCTTGTGTTGGCTAGCTAACCTGAAGGACCCTTCAGGTCGTCTCGCCAGATGGAGTCTGAGACTTCAAGAATTCGACGTTACCGTCGTTTACAAGTCCGGACGAAAACACTTTGACGCCGACTGCTTGTCTCGCGCCCCCGTCGACCCGCCGCCGCAGGATGACCAGGAGGATGACTTCTTCTGGGAACCATAAGTGCCGACGACTTCGCCGAACGACAGCGAGCCGACCCGGAACTCAGGGGCCTTGTGGACTACCTCGAAGGCAAGACCGTCATTGTTCCAAAGGCATTCAAGCGAGGACTCGCGTCGTTTTTCTTGCGAAACGGCATTCTCCTAAAGAATTTCTCGCCACTTCGAGCCAACTACCTTCTCGTAGTGCCCTCAGCCTTGGGACCAGAAGTCCTGCAGGCTCTACACGACGACCCGACGGCTGGACACCTCGGACTTTCCCGCACGCTCGCCAGAGTACAGGAAAAGTACTTCTGGCCGCGTCTTGCCGCCGACGTCGCCCGCTACGTAAGGACGTGCCGAGACTGTCAGCGACGGAAGACACCGCCCACAAGACCAGGAGGCTTCCTTCAGCCGATCGAGCCTCCTCGGCGACCGTTCCAGCAGATCGGGATGGACCTCCTGGGGCCGTTCCCAACGTCCACTTGCGGAAATAAATGGATCGTCGTAGCTACCGACTACCTCACCCGCTACGCCGAAACAAAGGCCCTGCCTAAAGGAAGTGCCGCCGAGGTAGCCAAGTTCTTCGTTGAGAACATGGTCCTTCGACACGGCGCCCCAGAGGTTCTCATCACCGACAGAGGTACGGCGTTTACGGCTGACCTAACTCAGGCGATCTTGGGATACAGCCACACAAGCCACCGCCGCACCACCGCGTACCACCCACAGACCAACGGCCTCACCGAGCGTCTTAATAAGACCATTGCCGACATGCTGGCCATTTACGTCGATGTCGAACACAAGACGTGGGACGTCATCCTCCCGTACGTGACCTTCGCGTACAACACGGCCATACAAGAAACGACGCAGATGGCGCCATACAAGTTGGTATACGGACGGAGCCCGGCAACGACGCTCGACGCCATGTTGCCAAACGTCACAGGCGAAGCAAACATCGACGTCACCGCCTACCTACAGCGCGCCGAAGAAGCCCGACAACTAGCCCGCCTCCGCATCAAGAATCAACAGACGACCGATAGCCGCCGCTACAATCTTCGACGACGCTTCGTGGAATACCAGCCCGGCGATCGTGTTTGGGTGTGGACGCCGATACGCCGACGCGGACTAAGTGAAAAACTTCTGCGACGGTACTTCGGACCGTACAGGGTACTTAGACGTCTCGGCACACTCGACTACGAGGTTGTCCCCGACGGCATTACGAACTCTCAACGGCGCCGTGCGCGACCTGAAGTCGTCCATGTCGTGCGCCTCAAGCCGTTTTTCGCGCGTTAGTGAACCTGAGGACTCTACTTTTTTCATTGGACTTGCTTGATTGTGCTTATTGTTTATTGTGCTTTCTTGATTTATTTATTGTTGCATGCATTTTCCCCCCCCGTGTTCTGTTTTAAGCATCGGCACGATGCCTTTTCAGAGGGGGGCATTGCCACGCGCGTTTCCAATTTTCACACTAGCTGTATTCGGTTTTCGACCCGCAAAGACTGTCAGCAATGCTCAGCACAAACCGCGCCTCTTTGTTCGAGAAGCTTCCCGATTATTGTAGATCGTTTTGTTAAGATTGCACGCAAGACGCGAACACTCGAGCTTATTCCAGAGCTTGCGCGACAGCCAGTGATAAGGCTGGAATATTCGATGCCACAGGTATAAATGCCGACGTAGTTCACTGCTCGTCAGCTGATCGCCGGCCGACGCTCCGTTCGCCGCTATCTGTGCCAGTGTGCATAGCTGTAATCTGGCTTTACGTTTCACGGCCACAAGTTCGGCCAAATAAACAGTTTCTTCTTTGACCCGCTGACTGTTGCCTTCGTCGACGTCACGACCACGTGACAATATCAAGCACTTTCAGCAGTTCAGACACAATGTGCGATCAGAAAGTAATCGCCCTTGATGCCATGCAATCACTCACACAACAACGCGCATAGCGGTCTCAATTCGTTAAGTGACTGTTTTAATTGAACATCCTGCAACAGCATCGCGTACTCAGACTAAAGTTGGATATGGCTGGCAGCCCGCTTCCGCAGAGCTGCTGCAGACGCCCAGCTTAAGCTGTGTAATTAGTACCTACGAAAGCAGTACACTCACCGTTAAGAGGCGCACGTAGTCCGTGTCCGCAACTTCAAGAATATTCCTCACTACAAGCGTCACTTCGAGCACGGAGCCTGGCGTGACCGCCACTGCAAATACGCATGCTCGCTAGAACTCAAAACTAAAAGACGCGCGACTGGCGCGACCAGCGCAAGGCATTCCAAAAGGCAGAGGAGAAGAGAGAGCAGGCAGAAAGGCGGCGGCGCCGCGCGGCTGGCCTGACGAGCAGGCCGCAGGCTCCCTGGCGCCAGTGCGAGAGTGTGTGCCCGGCCCAACGGCGCCGAACGGCAAACGCGCAACATGTATGGCGTATGCGGCGGCGCCTTCAAAACGGAAGCCAATCGAAACGCGCTTCTCGAGAGTTCTGTAACTTCTCTCGAATTGCCAACTCTCTTTCTCTGCGTCTACCATCCAAAAGGGGTCAAGTGAATACCCGAAGAGAATCATGGCTTCGTAATCCTCTTTTGACTCTTCTTTTTCTTAGAGTGTATTCACGGCGTTTTATTTAGTGTCCTTACGATACAAGTATTTGCATAATTGACATAGATAACATGTGCTTGTAGTCTTCTCACAGAATGACGTGTTGCAGAACAGAATGCTACAGGTTAAATTATTGTGCGTACTCAGCAATCTTAACTCAACGCGCACTGCAAGAATGCTCTTTTAGACTAAGCTGCTAAAAATATAATGTTCTGATGAATGCACAAGACCTACGATTGCACTGACTTGAAGCCTCAGAAATTTATTTTCCCAAAACATTGATACCTTATAATTGCAGTCAATAATTGGGTGTTGAACTGCACGATCTGTGCCCCCCTTCTCAAATGGCAACAACCAGTGTCCTCGGCGGCATTTTTAGCACGAAAATGTTTTATGCCGGGGTCAACCACGGCTCCACGGACGTATTTCCGTCACGGATATGGCGTTGTAAAATATGAACTAACAGATTGCAAAAAAAAAAACCTAGAAGTTTCGTCACCGGGCGTCGAACCTATATACGACCTCTCGGTCTGCAGCGCGCGGCGCGAAACCACTAAGCCACAGAGCACACGTTCTCCAACTTACTCACGGCGAGCTCTCTATATACACCATATACCGTTGGCGGTCCTCAGAGCTCGGCAACTTCAGTGCGTGTTCGTCATTACTTGAAAGATGGAGGGAAGGTGGCGCGGAGGGTGCGCTCTAAAAGTCCTCGCCCCTCTCGTTGCGCAGCGCGCGCGCCTGCGCAGCGCGTAGTTACTCGTGCGCACGCGCGTATATCGTGATTGGGGCGCTTCATACGTCTTGTGCTTCCACCGCGAGTTTGCTTTGAAGTTTATAATGGCTAAAGGGTGCACGAAGGTCCCTTTGCTCGCCGCAGCGGCCGCGTTTACGAAAGAAGAGCGCTGCTCGCACACGAAGTAGGAATTGTGACAGTTGTTCGCAATCGTCCTGTGTATATTTGTGCTTTCATTTCGTGCGTCCTTCTTTGTATTCGAGCAGCGCGCGTTAAGTGTCAAGCTGTGACAGTTAGTCCGCGATAATACTATGTATCCTAATTTCGAACGTCTTTTCTGCTTGATGTTGCGCGCTGCAAGTTTCGAGCTCCTTGCCGTTATTCGCGTGACGTTACAATTTGTTGCTGTATGATTCATTCGTTCGCCCTAGTGGCAAAACAATGCACAATAAACGCCCGTCTACCTCTGTGAAGACACGTTTCACTTTCGTGTTATACCGATTCCTATGACAGAGAAATTAGCCATGTTTTTTTTTTTTTTTTTTTTTACAAATCTCAATCCAGAAGTCGTGGTGACGAGTTTCACCTTGAGGTTGTTTAAGAAGTGGAGGGCTGAGGCCATCATTTCTTTTGTAGCTTAGTGATGTAGAATTTCCTCTCGGCGCGCTTCGTTCGCTGTGTTTGTTATTGCAACTTGTTTTTCAAGCGAATTAAGCATCGCGTACACCACATATCGGCGGCGGCGTCGTACGTGAAAAACTAGGCGCTGGCGAGCGTGCAGAAATGCGGCCTTCGAAGGTGCACTTGTCACATGGCTATTTCTAAGCGCAGTTTTCAAAAATTCAATTATTTCTTCATCTTGGGCTTGTCGGCTATCAGTGGCCTCAGATATGGCACTCTGATCTTATGTACCGGAGCTTCGTCGTTTCACGCCGCCACATTTCATTATTTTCTGGATGTGTGGATAGACGAAGGCAAGATCGGAGTCGTTGCCTATAGCAACAGAAGTGTTGCGCTGCCAAGCTCAAGAATGAAGGTACAATTCTCGGCATCGAAGAAGGAAACAGGAGGGAGCATTGCGCAGTGCGTAAGAAAGAAAGTAAGAAAGAAAGAAAGAAAGGAAGAAAGAAGGAAACAAAGAACAAAAGAAAGAAAGAAGAAAAGAAAGAAACGATGAAAGAAATAAATGAAGGAAGAAAGAAAGTAAGAGAGAAACGAAGAAAGATAGAAAGACAGACAGACAGTCAGGAAGAGATGAAGAAAGAAACAAAGAACAAAAGAAAGACGAAAAGAAAGCGCGACAGAAAGAAAGAAAGAAAGGAAGAAAGAAAGACAGAAAGAAATGAAGAAAGAAACAAATAACAAAAGAAACAACGATAGAAAGAAAGAAACGAAGAAAGAAACAAAGAAAAGAAGACAGAAAGACAGGAAGAAAGAAACAAAGAACAAAAGAAAGAAGAAAAGAAAGAAACGATGAAAGAAATAAATGAAGGAAGAAAGAAAGTAAGAGAGAAACGAAGAAAGATAGAAAGACAGACAGACAGTCAGGAAGAGATGAAGAAAGAAACAAAGAACAAAAGAAAGACGAAAAGAGAGCGCGACAGAAAGAAAGAAAGAAAGGAAGAAAGAAAGACAGAAAGAAATGAAGAAAGAAACAAATAACAAAAGAAACAACGATAGAAAGAAAGAAACGAAGAAAGAAACAAAGAAAAGAAGACAGAAAGACAGGAAGAAAGAAACAAAGAACAAAAGAAAGAAGAAAAGAAAGAAACGATGAAAGAAAGAAATGAAGGAAGAAAGAAAGAAAGAAACGAAGAAAGATAGAAAGAAAGACAGACAAAGAAAGAAATGAAGAAACAAAAAAAGTAAAGAAAGACGAAAAGAAAGAGCGATAGAAAGAAAGAAAGAAATGAAGAAACAAAGAACAAAAGAAAGAAAGAAGAAAAGAAAGAACGATAGAAAGAAAGAAAAAAGAAAGAACGATAGAGAGAAAAAAGGGAAGAAAGAAAGAAAGAAAAACAGAAAGACAGACAGAAAAAACAAAATGAAAAAGAAACAAAGAAGAAGATTAAGAAAGAAACGTATAAAGAAACAAAGAACAAAAGAAAGACGAAAAGAAAGCGCGATAGATAGAACGAAAGAAAGAAATGAAGACAGAAAGAAGAAAAGAAAGAACGATAGAAAGAAAGAAAGAAAGAAAGAAGGGAAGAAAGAAAGACCGACAGACAGACAGAAAGAAATGAAAAAGAAACAAAGAACAAAAGAAAGACGAAAAGAAAGCGCGATGGAAAGAAAGAAAGGCGGAAAGAAATGAAGAAAGAAACAAATAACAAAAGAAAGAAAGAATAAAAGAAAGAGCGATAGAAAGAAAGAAAGAAATGAAGAATGAAGCAAAGAACAAAAGAATGAAAGAAAAAAGAAAGAAAGATAGAAATAAAGAATAAAAGAAGGGAAGAAAGAAAGAAAGGAAAAAAGACAGACAGACAGAAAGAAAGATATGAAAAAGAAACAAAGAACAAAAGAAAGAAATGAAGAAAGAAACAAGAACAAAAGGAAGACGAAAAGAAAGCGCGATAGAAAGAAAGAAAGAAAGGAAGAAAGAAAGACAGAAACAAATGAAGAAAGAAACAAATAACAAAAGAAAGAAAGAAAAGAAAGAACGATAGAAAGAAAGACAGACAGAAAGAAAGAAATGAAGGAAGAAACAAAGAACAAAAGAAAGAACAAAAGAAATAACAATAGAAAGAAAGACAGAAAGAAAGAAAGAAAGAAAAAAAGAAAAAAAAGAAAGAAAGACAGACCGACAGAAAGATAGACAGACAGACAGAAAGAAATAAATGAAGAAAGAAAGAAAGAAAGAACAAAAGAAAGAAATGAAAAAAGAAACAAAGAACGAGAGAAAGAAAAAAAGAAAGAAAGAAAGAGAGAGAGAAAGAAAGAGAGAAACAAAGGTAGTAAATCATCGCACACACGTCAAGCATAGATTAATCAAATTTTCCCGATTGGGAAAGGGCGCCTGAATTCTTATTTTCGCACTGATTGTTTTATTTCCAAATGACGTAGATGCATCCAATACAGTACGAGGCAGCCTTTCAGGACAATCATTCAAATTAGGACACATTTTCATTAGTAGAGCCCAGCTTTCTAGGGGCGCATTGGTCATGAGCGGTCAACCTCGGATCAAGTAAGGCTGGTCTTGTCCAGGAGGCACGAGCTTCAACCAACAATGCTGCAATATGGAGAGAGAGAGAAATAGTTTCTCACCATTTCAATAGAAAAATTCTTCGGTATTATTTGCCAGATGCGCAATGCGTATATGCGCGATTTGTTTTCTAAAATAGATATGCGTTTAGATTATGAGTTTATCCTATACTCTATCCTACGGCACATTGTACGGTTGTGAATAGAATTACCACAGAATGCACATTAACGCCATTCGAAAAAAAATGTATTTATTATTGCTGAATTCATTATCTCTTTCTGTGAATAAGAAAGAATTTTAAGATTGGATCACATCAGCAACATGAATTATGTAAGTTCTTGGATGCATTTCTCTAGGGCAGATTCCATATAAAGGCTTATCAGATATAGGAACTTTTACAGCAATCTTCGGCAACGCCACCATCTGAAAAAAATGGCTTTCCTCGGGCGACGAGAACGTCGCATGAAAGCTCAACATACCAGGACACATACTCACAGTACCTGTGCCGAACAGCACATGCTTTAGGAACGATTGGTGATTCCACATGTGGTATCAGTATTAATAAATGATTGTTAGGAAGGTTATCAAAAAGTTGTGAACGTACCAGCATCCACTGAAAGTAGACAGGCCTGAAGGAGCAAGTATTCTGCACAAACGCATAAAAAAAACTCACCTTATCAGACATTACTTGCACATAAATCCAGAGCTCTAGCTCACATCGAAGGGCCGTTCTTCTACTGCTAGTTATGTTCTGCTTAGCATAGCAGTTTGCCGCAATTGGGATCCTTGCATTTGTAACAGATATTAACTATGAGGGGTACTCGTTTTTGTACATCTCGTCTCATTGATGGACATACATAAGTACAACAGCGACCAAAATAAAAAAAAATGGACAGCAAAGAAGCTGATTTTTTTTTATTTTAATTTGCAGTTTTCTAAATCAAAGCATCGATATTACGCGAGTCATTGCACTCTCACGGAAACACCGCGAATAACGGAGTTGAACGGAGCTGGACACCCTTCCCAAATTGTAACGAAAAAAAAAAGTGATCTTCTTTCGAATTTTGCCCTACCCTGTGCCCTTAAAGGTATACGTTGAGGAAAACAGCGTAGTTGATGACGCTCGCTTTTAATGATAATAACTGTTGGGGTTTAACGTCCCAATAGCTGTGATATGTTTATGGGGGACGCTGTAGTGGAGGGCTCCGGGAGTTTCGATCCCCTGGGGTTATTTAACGTGCACCTAAATTTATGCGCGCTGGCCTCAAGGATTTTCGCCTCCATCGAAAATGCGGCCACCGCAGCCGGCATTCAATTTAGCGATCTGCGGGTCAGCAGTGGAGCACCTTAACCACTCGATCATCGTGTCGGGTGGCGATTGCAGCTCATTGTGCTTTGTGCGTTTGCGCATCGTCGCCAGATCTTGTTACCTTTCGAGAATATTACGCGCTACCATACCTACCTGCGAACAGCGTTTCTCGGATACTGTTATAAAAAATTGCATGGGTGTACCTGATATGTGAAGCTTGATAATAATAAAAAAAAGAATTCCACGTGCCCGAAAAACGGCATACTTTACAGACATACAATTACTGCGCCAGGGTATTCACAGGAATGCATATGTTAAAGTTACAATAGCTTACAATTGAACATGCTGTTCACTAAGGTGGAGCGTTGGGCTAGTTGGTGCTGCATATTTTCAGAGCGCTGAGTGTGTCTCATCAGCGCTCTGTGTGTCTCATCTTTGTTTGTCCTTGTTCTATGCGCTGTGAAACATTGAACATGCTGATTGCCTTTTATAGACTTTACAGAACTCATAGAAGACCGTGAAAGAAACATGACTATGAAATTACCTCATATCTGCGGCTGCCATACCACCACAGATAAACGTACAGCTCCTGCAAAACGAGTGCACTGCTTGCAACTACACCGGGTACAAGAACGTGCACATTTTACCTCAGCAAAATCATGTGCACTGTGTAAGAATATTCAGGCGCGAATAAGAATAAGAATAACACGGCGCGCACCTGAACGGCCGTGTTGGCTACTGTTGGCTACCGTTGGCTACTCTCGGGTGCACTCCGCTGCGGGCCATTAGATGGCGCCGCGGTCAACGGACCGAGTAAAGCGGCGCTGGCGACTTGAAATCTCTCTGCCTCCCCAACGTTTTCGTTTTTAGTGGTGCGGGTGTGGTTGCGCACAGTGGTGCGCAACCACACTAAGCACAATGCAACAGGTCGCGTGAAAACAGCATTCTTAGTCGATAACACGTGCGACCTCAGCCAATAATTGACACAACACCTATGTTAGGCCTAGTTAATACGGTCTTTGAATCTTTGAAGCTGCGCCGATGACATGCGAATTTGT
>JALIZH010011007.1:0-15944 GCA_030522465.1 Rhipicephalus appendiculatus
TTGAATTATATGCAAATTTTGTGGCTAGATGAATAATTATAAATTTTCAGCTGATGACCTTACACTATACTATTTCTGTGGTAAGTCTGACGAAGGTGTTTGATTCAGAATAATATAAGCAATAGCATCAATTTTAGATAATATTCTCCAAAAAGAGGTATAATTTCATAGTTCTGCATTGCGTCAAACAATTGTGACCGCTTGATATAAGACATTCAATAGAATGTGAGCGTGCTACAAAGAATATTTTAGTACTTAAGGACAACTAACTCAGTTTCAGTATCAGCAATATGGCATCTACAAAGCGTCCGCGAGTACGTCACCACTTCGGCATCCATGTCTCAACCTTAACGTGAGCCGGTTAATGCCGGCTCACGTAAAGTCGGTTAATGCGTAAAGTCGGTTAATGGTTTATTATGTTAAAAACGTCATCGCGATCCACCTTTCCAGTCAATTGAAATGTAAATGCGAATGTCTGCTGTGCATCCTATACCATTAGGAGATTAAATGCTAAGGATATCTTAGTGAATCGAAGGCCATCTGACCATCCGCACGTCCGTTGATCTATCTATCTATCTATCTATCTATCTATCTATCTATCTATCTATCTATCTATCTATCTATCTATCTATCTATCTATCTATCTATCTATCTATCTATCTATGTACATGTGGGCACTCTCGTGGTTCCCTCCTTCTTAACTTGGCGAATCGAAACGGAAGAGTTCGAGTGTGTGACAAAGATAACTGGCAGGTCCATCACATGAATAACATGACACACCAGTCGCGTACGTCACGAAATCCCTTCCCACAGTCACATGGTGGCGCATACTAGCATACCAAAACCCATGGTATGTGCGCATGCGCCACACGTGACTAACAATTTCTACTGACACAAAAGAGCAAAAATAACATTCCAAACCTTTTAATACACATTGTGTGGATTAAAGAGAATGACACAGCGACTGTTATAGATAGAGGCGTTAATGTAGAAACAGAGCCCCTGAATATTTTTACTGTGCATGAAGCTTCGACGAAAGTTTGATTAGGGACAGGAGCAACCGCTTGGGGCGCCTTTGTCCGTGCGCGGCCATCGGAGCCGCCCCGGTGCTGCAGTTGTACGGCACGCGTTAGAACTTCAAAACGTGATTAAATGTACCCGTGCAGGTTGATTCCATCTTCAGAGTGATGTTACCTTCAAGGGAATTCGGGGAAGCTCTAATACACTGCAATTTAGCGTCGAATGAGGCTTTGAAGCTGGAAATTGTAGGGCAAGAAACGCATGCTGCTTGCGCTGCGACATATAATTACCTCTATAAAAGCATGCTTCTTTTTTCCTTAAGCGTCTAGTGAAATTTGTGGACGATCCACAGTCCTTCAAGGACTCTGGCGGTTCTTAAAGCTTCGCGGAACGACAGTGGTTGCAACTCTTGACAGTACATGAAATCTTTCAGGCTATATGTACAATTAGTGTTTGTATACGAAGATATCTTAAAATAGCCTCGCATTTCGCGAACGACCAGTCAGTTTGAATGAATCAGTGCTTTAAATTTAGCAATTCACGAGGATCAAGGAATACTTCATACGGCTTTTCTCTGGATTTCGTGTTTTGTTTTGCGTCGATTTATCACTACGGCTCAGTACCGCGTTTAAAGTTCGGTTCCTCATGCAATTTAGTTTCCCCGTCCTTCTTTACTCTGCTTTGTAGTTTACTCATGCTGTCCGGGAAAAAGCATGACCGGAAACAGGGCCCATCACATGTTGTCAAATGAAAACTTGAGTCTTATGCTGATATGGTTGAAACTTACCGCGCAGCACTTGGCGACTTTGCCTTCACTTTTATGACGCATTGATCGAAAATTAACTTTTCACGCTTTGACAGGTTCCGCAAGTTTTGTACAGTTTTTTTGGTGCATCCCCTCTTGCGCCATCACCCTAGCAAGCTTCAGTTGGTACCGCTGATGTCTCCAAGAAACGGATGTGTGCTTTCAACTTTTGAAGCTGTGAGGAGCTGCATGTACCTCCGTCTGTTTGGCACGCCACCTCTACGCTTTTGGTAATCTCAAGTGCCTGTATAAAACAAAACGGCGAGAATTTCTCCCATCGAACTTCGGTATTTCGGGCATGCAACGAGGAAGAAGCGGTCAGTATGTTTACGTTCATTAACTGTTTACCTTCTCCACAGCAGCTGTGTCCAAGGGGCTCGTGCTCAGTGCCAGTGCAGCCTCGACGTTCTCCAGCTAAGCTGACAGTTACCCGGCGATGCTTGGTAGGCGGGGCGAGCTCTGGATATTTTTGCACCAGACAAATACGCCGGGAAGGCCCTAGAAAGTCCGCGGCACAGCGTCCGGCAAGATTTCCGGTACGTCGCGAAGCGACTTCACAACAACACCTTCGATTAGCCACTGGTCCGCGCGAACGATGTCACTCTCATCGAAGTGCTTTTCGCACACCCGCACATGCGGGAAATCAAATGTGAAACCAGCAGTTTCCTGTCGCAGTATGGCGCGCTTCCACTTTTCCCGCCGTTCGCTGTCTCTAGGCAGCCAGACCATCGATACTTTTTTTCGTCGTTTCCCTCGTAACCGTATCGACACCCAAGTATGCAGAAGGTACGCGGCATCCTTTCCGATCTTCAGGCACAGCAGACTAGGCACAATACAAGATTTACGGTGAAAAGTGCACGGTGACACGCCGCGACGTTTTGCATCGACACCGGCAGCCTCTTTCGTTGCCGTCTGCCCGATGCCTACAGCGGCGACGCAGCGCCGTTCCACGGCCTCCGCTTGCAGCGCACAAAGCTCTCCCATAGAGTTATGGCGGAGCTTCATGACCAGCAAAAGTATTCAAGGACTGCGGTAGAACGCAAATGCTTACATACGCATTTCGCTGACCGAACAAGCCTATATCCCAGTGATGCTCACCCCGCAGGAACACGGCAATGAACAGCGATCATATTTCGTTTGAATAAAAGTTACGTCTGTTGTATAACATGAGGGCCAATGTTACGTCAGACGCTGGTGTAGTCAACACGCCTGGTAGCCCAACGATATCCATATTACTCAATTCGCACGAATATGTCAATCTACCTAGTAATGCATGGATCAATATGTGTCATAAGCAGCGACTCGCCGACTGTTTCGCTTTAAGTCGATTCCCACGATGTATCGCACCTGTTGGTATTTTACAACTGAGGGGATCGTTTTTATTGCTAATATAAAATTTTTCTTTGAAAACCTCCAGATATTCGCTTCTGTATAGCCACATGGAGACGCAAGTAATGCATTCTCATTGCAGGTACATCGTCAATGTTACAGTCCCGAAGCCCCTGGTGTCCAATGATAGATTTCCTGAAGAAGGAACGTACTCTTACTACCTCACGCATGGTGTGAGTTTCTCGGTGCTATATTAGACGGCTCCAACTCTTCATTTTGCACGCACTGTCCCCTGCAAACACCATTGTTTTATGAACTCTTTAATTATAGGCGTGCGCAGGCTTCCCCTTCAGGGGGGGGGGGTGCGAGAGCTTGCAGCAGCACCCCCCTCCCTATTAAGTCAATGTACGGGGCAGACTGCTGCGCCCTCCCCACTCTTATTTAAGGGGAAGGCTGTTGCGCCACCCCTTCTTAGGTGACTAGAGGGGGCGGCCCCCACGCTGCCCCCCCCCCCCCCCTCGTGTGCACGCCTATGTCTTTAATGTTATCTGCACTACCGAAGCCGTGTATGTCATAAGGCTTACATTTATTGCGAGAGCAGTAATTGACGAAACGGAATGCATAGTTTGTCGCTAATAAACACGCACGCAAAAGAAGAAGACGAGGACGACACCACGGGCGGCACTTCCAACCAAATTTATTTGTCTCAGGACACAACAACGTATACCCCGAAAAAATACAACGAATGCGTCTAAAGCCACAATCCTACCTAACAGGGCAACCAACGCTCAAGAAATATAATCTCCGAAGTGTACAGATGTAATGACGGTTCGATAACGCACACTTCACCCAACTTCTGAATGCAAAATGCTTCCAAAGATTCACGATCCCTTTGTTTATCGCTCGTACCAAGGATCTTGACGTGATGAAAAAAGTGGTGCAAACTTGGAGGCTTTGCAGTGCGCAGGCAAATGCGCCTATTCGTTTTGTTTGTTTAAAGTTAGTTCATGCTCCCTGGTTCGTATGTTAACAAAGCGCCCTGTCTGTCCAACATAAGACTGGCCACAGGTCAGGGGGATCTAGTACACCACTCCTGTCTCACATCCGGTATAGGCACCAGGCATACGTTAGGAGCCGCTACAGTCGCGCGCTGCCTACAGCGCCAAAACGGCCACGGCAGCAGGTTTGGCGGGATACGGGAGCAGACGACGCAAGCGGCGGCAAGCCACTGCGCCGTGCTTTGCTGCTTCGCTTGAGGCGTTTTCTTTCCCGTTTGCTTTCAAAATACGGTAAATTGTTAGCAGCCGTGGGGAGAACCGTAGTGTTAGCGCATGTGCTCTTTTTCGCCAGACTTCGTGCACCATCAGGGAAACGCGGCCGCATCAAATTCTTGGCGAAAACGACAACGGAGGTGACGAGCCCGTTGAGCGAAACTGCACGCGTGTAGCGCGGGCCGCTTCGCTCACTAAACGGTCAAAGCTTATCACCCTCGGGCTAACGCGGAAGCAAACTCCGTGGACAGCTTGAAACAGACGACAGCAGCGATTGTGCTGTCACGGCCGCTGCAGGGGTGCTATCGCGGAGCGATGCCTTATGCCTTATGTTATGCTATTCTTATCGTCCTACACTCGCGGCTGTCTGATCGCGTTGAAAACGCGGACGGACCGTCGCTCTGACCACTGGCCAAGCGCGAAAAGCGTTTATATCGGAAAAGGCGTCGTTCCGCGTTTGCTCCCTCTGCGAGCGGCAGAGAATATGCTTCCAAATTTGCGCTTGTTGCCGCTAGAGGTGCTTTCATGACTTACGTCTGCACGGAGCCGATACAGAGTAGCGTGTCTCTTGCCACAGCCTTGCGGTCTCGTCCCATCTCGAGTGTTACGGGGGCACAGCTGACCCAGTTAAACTGGGGCTGAGAAGGCAAGTGGTACAGCACACCTCACTGCCACCTTCTTGAGGTTGTGGGTAACCTTGTGAATATTGCTGCACATGCTCCTTTCAATGTTTTATGTTCCCGGCGTATCGCACGTGTAGATACTGCCTTGCGCGATCCGCGCCAGAATGTCTGAGAGCATTCTAGATAGTTTTCGGATCATCTGCTCGGCTTGAGGGCGCAAACGCGAACAGCTCAGTTTATTCTGGAACAATCTAGGCCACCAGCATTAACGCTCGAATGTTCGACGCCGCGTGTATAAATGCCGACGCGCGTTACCGCGGATCAGTTCATCGACGACCGACGCTCTGTTCGCCGATATCAATGTACAGCGCGCATTGCTTGCTGTACACTCTTAACCGCGTATCCTCTATGTATATACCTTTACCAAAATTTATCCTTTATCCTATAGGTTACATGGGCTTCGATGTTTTTGTGTTTTTTGTCTTCGCAAGTTTTAAAGGTTTACATGCTGATTCACAGAGGTTACAATCCCTAAATTTAAAGGTATATGGCTCGTGTATACCTTTAACGGCAGGACCTTTAGAGCTTGCAGAGAGTCTTCGCCGTATACGTTTTGGCGTTTACATTAAGGCGGCAAGGGTTACAGATTCGGCGAGGGGTGATTTCGTGGAAAGGAAATTTATTGCTCCAATCGCGCGCAAGCAGCCCCGAAATGGCTTTGTGCATGCGTGTGCTTGAATATTGGCAAGAGTGCCGTCCACGGCGCGCGGCAATGTGGGCGAGCTGGTTGTTAGAGCGATGAAAATACTTAGAGGGCCGTGGCATTCTGAGGGTGTTCTACCGCAACGTTCGCGGTAAGGAGAAAAAAAGTATGGTACCTCCTTCTGTACCTCGTCTCCTGCGTCGTTTTCAGCCTAATCCCGCTACTCGGCGGTCGTGATTTGGAGCAATGTTTGCCGAAGGGAACTGCGAAAAACACAACCACCGGTCCAGCGAGACCAACAGCCAGAGTTGCAGGAAAACTACGCCCTCATAAAGCGCCAACTGGAACGCTCTTTATGCTCTAAATTCAGCTTTATGGTGGCTGAAACAAGCAATTTACTAATTTTGCCTTCTACAATCACAGCCAAATTGCGCGATATGAAAGTCTCACGGAAAGAAATCACTACAGAGGCTGTTCCACGAAGCTTTGCCTGTTCCGCGATTACAGCACCCTCTTGCGCTCAGCGCTCTCTCATGTCACCATGAGTCTCTCAGGGAGCCCATAAACAGCAACTATGTTATACCATAGTCTCATCCCACTACCTGAACGTGACGCGCCTGTTGTACACGTGTGGCGGCGTGCTCGGTATGATTTTAAAAATGCCCGTCAAGCACAAATACATTTGTGGCGTGTTTCTGTGCCCGGTGCAATTGAGTCCCAAATGCGATTGCAAAGCAATATATGGTGGTGTGCGCCGTCGACGATGCCGAGGAGCGCATTCGTTGCGACTATTGTGACCACAGTCCCAGCGCCCACAACAGGATTGCTGATCTCGGTAAGCAAAGCTTTTGTTTTGCAGCCGTTGTGCGTTTTCCCTTTTCTGTGCCCTGACAAATGTTGTTGCCCTCGTATACAAGAATTAGGTAATTCTAGTGTTAAGATATAAGTTTTGTGGCATTTTTTTGTTAAAATTAGTGCTCACTTGCAATTGACGTAATTTATCACGCGAGCACGTAATACTTGCTTTGCCTCTGCACGTGTGAGATTTGCATCTTTTTTCGCAACGTTGTTAGGTAAGGAGTGTTACGTACCATGTTCTGGCTGATGTGGCGTTTTGCGGTGTAGTGTTTGTGCTAAAAGCGTTGTCCGCCCCAGGACTTATTCAAATCTCACGCAGGCGCACGCGAATGAAAAGGCGGCCTCTGTGTTCTCTCGGTGGCACACTTGTGTGGCCCCTCGCGCTCTCTCCACGACCACCTTGTTCTTCTTATGTTACCTGCGAGCAGTAGCAGTTTGAGAACGATGCTAAAATGAGTGGATAAGCGTTTACCAGTGTGTTCCTTCATCTAACAACCGAGTCCACGGCTGCAAAGCAAAATAGTTGCTTCCGATGCGGTCCACCGAAGCATATATATGGTAGGAGAATCTGCGTGCATGTAGCGAGCTGCCTGTTCCCGGTGTTATATGAGCACACATATGCCAGGTGGCACATGGGCATGAGGCCAGTCGTGGGCTCTTAATCTGCGCTGTGGTTTTTGTGCGTACCTCGCCTCGGGAACGAGGCTACGCGTGGCTACGCACCTGCGGGAGTGTCACTGCATCTAATCTGCTCATGAATCAATGCTGAGTGGTGCGAGAAGAGGCATATCGATGAGGTGCTTCGTGTCCTTTTCACGAATTAAAACGGGCTCGTCCGCGTTTGCGGAGCTGTGTTCAACCTCGGTGTGATTTGATTGACCGTGTGCTCCGTTGGGGTACCTGTCCTCCAGGCTCATATACTGGTTGGCGTGAGCAGTGAATTCCTGCGTATTTATTATTAAAAAGGCACTGAAAAAAAAATAATTTTGCACCTTGTGTTTTCTGTTGCTAACGGCCCATTTATCACGGCCGGAAAGCTCGTTTACTTGAGCGTGTGATGGTTAATAATTGGAAGACTGTTCTAGTGCCCAGTGAAGTTTCGGTTTAAAAGAGCATTGAGTGAGGCGGGACCCAAAAGTGCTTTTCGTGTAAACATAGCTGGTTACGTCAGCTCTCAAAACCGCGTTCACATGAGCACCGCATTGAAAACTCTTTTCAGCCAAGGCTCTCAGGTTGCTGCTATAATCCCCTCTGGTATGTTGTAAATATATATGCGTCACCCCCCCTCCCTCACATTTGCATTACCCGGACACCCGGATTCAGCACACGAGAAGTGCTGTTCACGTGAGCATGTCATGACGTGTTTATTCAAGCTTTTGAAAAAATACGTGCATGGACTAAGCTTAAAGCAAATATTCAGACGTCTGTGGATTAACGCAGTGTCCTTGAAGCGGCATATAAATAAAGAGATAACAGGAAATTAGATAGAGTGGTCAGGTGAGAGAATGTGGTATAAAATGGGTTAAAATCGCAAAGCAATGCTTCAGTTAAAATTATTGGTCCGTGAGATTAGTGGCCTTGCTGAAACTGATAGATATAGCAGTTTAACATAACGAGATCTATGAATGGTGCAGTCCCTGACGAAATTTTTCAACTCTGAGTGCGATGTACTAAGCTTTATTTCCCTGTGTGCAGATTACTCTATCCTGAATAGGCTCCACCATATTTTTATGTTTTCATGCTAATTCCTTTCTACTGTTTTCCACAGAGTGTCTTCTTCATACGGAGGCTTCCTCTGCAAAGAAAAAATGCAGCGGCACCGACAAAAAAGAAGTAATATTGCTCTCTTGGAGGAATCCAGGCCAGAACTAACAAAAGAGGTGGCATTGGCAGAGTTGCAGGTAGGCTGCAATTTTTATTTAATTTTCATACGAGACAAAATACTCCCAAATGACGTTTATGTTCTTTCTCCTTCCATATCAATGGGGGCCTTAATTGTTTTGTCCATATTTGTATTTTTGTGTATTCCAGTTATTGCCTTCGAACAGCTTAAAAGGGGCCACAATCAACTACGAAAGGGTTTTGTGCTTCTTGGAGAGCCACATACCAAGACCGCTGCCAACACCATGTGGTAGACCCCTTGCGAAATTATTTTTTGGTGGAAGAAACTCTCTAAGTTTATACTTTATATCAGCGTTGATTTAAAACATCACGTAAAGCATCTGTTTCTGAGAAGTGGCACACAGTAGAGCTGTAAACTCACACAGGAAAATTAATCTTGTGGCGTTGTATTCAAGGCTCCATTGATTTTTTCTTACTCTCAAAGTTTAATATAAGATAGGTCTAGCCGAATGACTTGTTTTAAATTCACTTTTTTAAGGCACGTGTGAAGGGGAAAATAAGTGTTTTTCTTGTTTTGTTGCTTCTGCCATAGCTTTGCGCTGAGCACCAACTGCGCTTTGGGTTCACTGTGGATGAAGCGGAACAACGGCTAAAAAAAAAGGCGCCACAAGTTTTCTCCGAGAAGGAAGGAAGGGAAACTTCATTTTTAGAGCTCTCTAAGCACTTGCAAGGCTCGTTAGAGGCACCTAACTGATCATTCAGGTAAATTCTATTTTCTTTTTTCTCTGCCTAACTGTATTCTAAAAGCGTGAAAGACGCAGTACAATTAAGTGCTCATGTGTCAAATGACGTGCGAAAAATAGACTTGGACGAATGCTGAATGTCTAGCAAATGGCTGCATTTAGTATATAACACTCTTTTTAGGTCTTTGATGATTCTAATTACAGGCTGCTCTACCGACAGAAATAAAAATTGCTGCACCACATGTATACGTATACAAGGACCAAGCTTGGGTGTATGGAGGCAGCAAAGAGAGAAATAATTCACCTGAAGGAACTGAATATTGAGCGTGCCGTCGTCATGTGCTTTCTCATTTACTACCTGAAAAACTTCATGTACCCATCTGCATTTTTGCAAACCCTGAATATGGTTCAAAAAACTTTTGAGACCTCAAGAACCTATCCCACGTGGGCTTATTTGAAACCGATTGAAGTGTTTCTTGGCGCTTTTGAAGAAAAAAAAACGTCTGATCACTATATATGCAATTGGTTGGTCAAACTTTATTGCCAAAGATTATTTGGGCAGAATGTTTGGAAGTTCTCATATAAATATTTTTTCCAAGAAAAACTTTTCAGTTACGTATAGCTGTATAGCTGAATTACTGTATATATTTTTTTGCATTTTAAATAAAGTGCTTCATGCTTTTTATTTCCTCTGACTAATTCGTTTAATTTGCTTTGCATCCGGACGAATGTCTGAGAGCCTATGCTCCTGCATGAACTGTTCGGCTTTGTGTATGCCGAACAATTTCACATATTTTCTCACCAGAAATTACCATGCACACACAGGCTTTATAAACATTTATTGATTAGAAAGTTTGTGTACCACTAAGCTAAAAAGCATGGTAAGCCGATACGCCTGTCTTTCTTTCAGGGCACTTTTTATTTTCCAGGTGAATGAGAAAGGAAACTGCAATTTGCTGAATGGAAGGGATAGGAACCGACAACTTCTGCATGTCCCGTGTGATGTTATTTCTCTAATGGAAGAGTTTTGCACGAGGCATGCAGAGGTTGTATAAGGTTAATTCCATGCAGTGGTCTGCTGTATTTGTCATAAAAGTTACATTTGAAGGTTTACAGTATAACCTTTCGTTTAGAAGTTTTTCAAATACCTATACGGACACATGAAACGACGTATATACCCTCTAATAAAAAGTTACAATTTTAGGAGGTTGCTAAGTTACCTTTTTGCTTTAAAGGTTTCTCTGTGACTTAGAAAACTACCGTGACCTATATGGTAGAAGTTACCATATTAAAAGCAGTAATGCATAACCTTTAAATTAGACAGATACGAATCTTAAAAATGTATGCCTCTACTAAAGGTTACGCGGTTAAGAGTGTAGTCTGAGTTTCCATTTCCCGGCCACAAGTTCGGCCATATAAACAATTTCATTTTGGACACGCCGTCTCTGCCTTCGTCGACGTCACGACCACTTGACAATATATGGCACAACTGCAGGTCTTACGGTCATCGTTTCCGTAGCAACTGCCACCGTTTTCGTCTTCCCTTTGATCTTCTGCCGGATGGTCTCCGTCACTGACGTCAGTAACGAACCAGGGAAACCTGCCGTTTTTAGGCGATGCACCTGATTGTCAAAAGTAAACCGCATCATGTGAACGGACGATTATTTTGGGCAGATTCCAGGCAGAGCATTGCGACACTTCGTTTTAATAACTTTGAGGTGGCTGAGTCGAACGGCACCACACCTTTCTAAGCACGTGGGGATTACTGCTAGCAAACATGCCTCTTGCTGAAAGTCAACCTTAGATCTCATTATTGTAATGTGTTCCGAAGTGGAAGTTCGTGTGTAAAACAAAGCCCTTTTCCATGCTGTCTAAAAAAACGGTTAAAACTTCATCGCAGTCTGTCAGGGGACCCTTCTGATTAAAAACAACTAAATAATCGCCCATGTACAAAAACCTTTAAAATGTGCATGTCATCATCCTGCGTAAAAACATCAGCAAGCTTGCGGTCAACCACTGGCTAGAGACGTATTGCATAAAGCCGGAGCTAGGCATGAGCCGATGCATATACCGCGTTTTTGCAGGTACAGGCATTTTTCAAAAAGAATGAAGGTACTCCTGAGATAAAATTGTAAAAGCGTTAAAAAGTTTTCTACCGAAACACAAGCAGCATTTTGGAACGGGATGGTGCCGTTCTCTTCAATACAAGCTTTTACAACTGCAAAAAGTTCATTGTGAGGTGTCGAATAAAAAAGGTCTTTTGTGCATCAGCGGGAAGCTGCACGTATCGAGCTGCTCGTCCATCTTCCGTGTGACATTCCAATTTCTTGCTATCGCATTCATGGCTTCGCCTTTACGGCGAAACGTTGGCGTTTTGCTGAAAACCGCAATTTGGTGGGTGACAATGTCATGGCCCCTTAAAAAGATTCGCTCTTAAAAGTGCGGCAGGGCCCCTTAAGTATCACTGGCAGCTTGGTGCAATGTTCTCCACGTACAGTGAAGCTTTTCATTTTGAATTCTAAATCTGTACAAGCGGGGGGATATACGTCCCATTCATCAGATGTCGTCTTGCACACGGTATTGCTCGTGATATTTTTTTTTGCTATATGAAAGAGTGCGTGCGACGACACGAATACAGCTGCTGATGTGATTATGTTTTCGTTTTTTTATCTAGGTGACAGACGTTCGCTTCGCCTACGTTACGATGAACGAGGGCCGTGCGTTCAGCGCCGACTTCTTATTTCCCATCACCTTCTACAGGTTAAATTACCTGTATCCGTCAGCCAAGAAAATGAAAAGCAGTTTTACTGCACTGAAGATATTTTCGCCCATGGTAAGATATGTGTAATGCTTATGTGTAAGCCTTGGGAGTATGCTACCAGAAAGCGACGAAGGCGCTGATGAAGTTTCTATGGTCAACCGGCCTCGCTAAACCACTATAACACTCTTGTACTTGTGTGTGTGTGTGCGCATTTTTCTTTTTATTTTTAAACTCACTCTATTTCTTTCTCCCCTTACCGCTTTCCCCGTGCGGGGTAGCTAACCGGAAAATTTTCTTCTGGTTGATCTCCCCGCCTTTCACTTGACATTTCTCCCTGTCTGTCTGGCTCTCTCTCTCTCTCTCTCTCTCTCTCTCTCTCTATATATATATATATATATATATATATATATATATATATATATATATATATATATATATATATATATATATATATATATGCTACGCAAATTACCGACTCGTCCTTTGAACACTGTCACTTAGCTGCACTGTTTTTATTATTAGCACTGCGACATCCTGCAACTGCAATTCGCGGCTACCGGATGTCGCTCTGGGCTCTTTCTGTGTTGGACGAAATTTAACAAGAGCACGCGCCTAACGTCAAATAGCGCACGAGTAAGCCCTGTGGTGCTTGCCGTACCGTGAATCCCCCCAAAAAAAATCTCCAGGGCGGACACACATTTTCATGCCATGGCAGCCATTTTGTTTTCCATAAGTGTACGTTTCATTTCAATTATATTAATATTAAAATCGTATTTTCGAAAGAAACTAAATAGAAAAGAAGCGGGAGCCTTGAGCAGCAAATAGCTGGCGAATACAGTAAGTGTAATTCCCAGGCATAGACTCTAGCATATTTGTAGAGAATATGTCATTTGGGTTCAACCATTAAATCAAAATGCTAGAAAGTATTTTGTTATAACGCGTAAAGGAACAGCTCTTACTTTAGCATCACCTAAAAATGTACCAACTCTTAGCCTCCCAAGATCCGCCCTTGGAATATTTCTTGTAAGGCGTGTTTATCTTCACCAGTGATCTTTTTTAATGACACATTTATATTAGACTAATCCTATTTATACGGCATTGGGAATATCTTCCACCAAATCGCCAACATGAATAAATAACGGTAGCTTATTGGGAAATCTTTAGCTTGCACTTCAATTGCCAGGATTAAAAACATCTGCTGCACATCAGAAGTGACCCGTACAATTTCAGAATTTCAGAGCGCCGCGCTTTAAAAGAAGAGATATCTCAGAGCGTCGGGTTCTGCGTTGTCGACACTTGCAGCGCGTCGCTTAAACACAAAGGTGTAACAACTGTGACACTTGTTAGTGCACGCTTGTCCTGTGTATACCTGCGCGTCCTTTTCGAGCGTACTTCTTTGCGATTCAGCGGGAAGCTGCAAGTATCAAGCTGCTCGCGATCTCCGTTTGACATTTCAATTTCTCGCTATCGCATTTATTGCTTCGCCCTTGCGGCAAAACTGTGATTTTTTCTCATCATAATCAATTTCAGGCATGGTGCTTCTGGGGAAGCTTCTTCGTGCTCATTTCTTTCCTGCTTCGAGCTGCCATATACCTCGAGCAACGATTTCTCGGCGTCAGACGCATGGATAAAATTATTTCAATGGTTGGAAACAGCGGTGAGCGTATGTCGTAATTTTTTAATCATAAAAATTGAAAAAAGTAATTACCACGTTCTGAAAGAATACGTATTATGATCCACAATTTCGTTCTGTTTCCATGCGCTTTAGCCAAAAAAAATATTCTCTGCTTGTGATGAGAAAGCCAACACAAGAATATCAGTAAATATTAAGCAGCGCATATAATGTGATTCATCATTAGACTGTGTGGGCTAGTTCGTAATTTTAGTAATAAGATCAGCAATATCAATATGGGCTCATCGATAATTGGCGCATATCTTTTCCGTCACGAATTACGGCCACCCAGAAAGGATATTAAAACAACTTTCACCGAGTTACCCGGCCGAGTATCGGAAACTCCGGCTCCACTAGTTTGAAATACAGAAGCCACACGGGATAACCGCTACGGAATTGGGCAGCGAAGTACTACGCCCAAGACGTGGCCTCCACGATTTGTTTCAACGGCTCGTTGCCGGGTCTCATTGCAGAGACCACGGAGTCATTTTGCTAACACCCTTACGCGCCGCGAGGTGGCGACTTTAGGTCGGTGCTCGTAAAGTCACTAGACTTTAGTGGCTCGTAGAGTTACTCTATATGCTACCTTCAGGTAGCGAGCATATACAGCTACTCTAGTGGCTCGCTCCGCAAGGTTCAAGGTGGTGAAAGGATAGGTATGCTCGAATCACCTGCACCAAACCGGAATGGTTCAGGGCAGTGCACGACAAGTTCAGAAATTGCGCAGCGCCAGTTCAGTGGTCCATGCACAGCGCGACACCGGAAAAGAATGACGAGGTGGCGAGATGGGGCCGGCCTTGTTTTGTAGCGTTAGCTACGCTGGCCTAGCCAAACCCGTTTCGCGCGGCTTATCAAGAGCCGTGCTGCGCATGCGCGAGGATCAGTGATGTCACACAGCTGGCGCATCGGAGCCGGCACCTCCCGCGCACTCCGCCGCCGCCGCGCGCGGCTCACCGCCGCCGGTCTGCGCATTCCAGAGGAGTGACGTCGTAGCCGTGGTAGACGCACTGGCGCCGGCGCGCGCGCAGCTATTCGCTATTCGCCTTCGCTGTGCAGTCGCCGTCTGACACTGCGCTGGAGCCGCTGCGCACCCGACTGGCGTTTGCCAGCAGCATTTGCGCTCTCCATGGAGGAGAGCGCAAATGCTGCTCAACAGCGCGGAATAGCGGAGAAGCTTGACTCATCGGATCCCGAAGCAGTTGAGCGTAGGTATGTCACCGAACAATTCGGTTAAAGACACTATACACGTAGTGGCTACGTCTATACCTAGTCGTGCGGTATGTGAACTGTGTGTGGTGGCTGGTGACTTCAATCGTGCTCCAGACTCTCTTTGTGTTCCTTTGAAGGACACGTTTAACCTCGACTTAGCCAGTCTTCCAACTGCACAGACGACCCAATGGGGAAGCACCATTGATCTTGTCTATCAGAGACAGACAGACAATTCCAAATACTGTGTTGGGGCCATAGAGACGGCAGCGTGTTACTTCAGTGATCACTGAGCCGTCTTTGTGGCAATGGAGAAGCAACCTGACGTTGAGCAAAACTAAATATACATGTGCCACATAATACGTATACCGTGTGTGCGTCATTGGAGCACCAGTAAGCATGATAATCAAGCTAATCCTAGACAATCAGGAAAGGTAACATTAATCAGCTGAACCTTTGCTAACGCTGCGTATATCCTGGCATAGCCGAGCTAAGCCACTGCAACATTTTTTTTGTTTTCTTAATTTACTTCGTCAACCTAACATTCACCGATGGCAAACGCACATGTGGACTGTTTATGAGGCGCAAGCACCTTGGCAAAACACATCATGTTAGTAGACGTGTGAAGGCGCATGAACGCTGGGTCGTCTGCTCAGCTGCTAGTGCGCACAAGCGCGACTGCACCAAGACGGCATCGTCAGCATAGGAGGTGCAGGAAAATCGTGAACCAGCGCTGCACCTTCTGAAACGAATGACATGGTTCAGAGGTCGCCACTGCGCCACCGCTGAAACCAATGGCAAGGTGCAGCACCTCGTTAACTGGGTCAGGTGGTGCAGGTGAATCGAACGATCCGAGTGTGTGTTTCGAGGGCTCTGGAACGACAGCGGCAGCTAAGTTTGTCGCAAGTGTTGAGCTTGCATCAATCAGTAGGCTTTATAAGGACATCAGGTTTTTGTGTGTATAGAGATATGGAAAGACCCTGAATAGAAAAACATATAATTTTGCCGGCGTCAGTGTACCGCTGGCATGCTACTCTGTATAGGATTGTGCAATGGGGTTGAAAGATTTCAGAAGACAGGGGAATAAAACAATAATAATATAGAAATAATA
>JALIZH010011008.1:0-52867 GCA_030522465.1 Rhipicephalus appendiculatus
GTTGTGTCAAGAACTTTAACGTCCCGAAGACCACCCGTTGACCTTTAACGGTTCCCAGTCGCCTTGCTCGGGCGGCTGAAGTGGGAAATGTGGATAACAGCAGTTTCCGTTGTTCGTCCACATCATTTTCAGTTTAACGTGAGTTTTCTTTTTTTACGTAGTAGAAACTGAATGACAGAGATGAGCGCAATGGTGTTTTATTACGATAGCAATAATTTGGACACTCTCGGCTGGTTTTTGCCGTCGGCGTCGCCGCCGTCTTCGTCCGCCGCCGCCATCCCCCCGTATATGTATATATATAACCGGCCCCGCCCGTCGTTCGTGAGCGTGAAAAGACGCGAGGGGGGGGGGGCGCAGGGGTCCCTCGAGCGACCTTCGATTTTACGAGCGCGGTCGTCGCGGGCGCGCGCGTTATCTCCCCTTCTCGGCGGCCGACAACGGGGGGCCGGTGTACCCTTCTACGTGCTGCGCTCTCAACGCGAAGAGAATGTGGTGAGCAGTGTCCCTGGAGCGGCCGTATGCTCTTAAAGCAGCGTTTTCTAGAGTTGCGTGAGATCGGATCCAAAAGAGTTAGCTGCCAGCCTCACTTCGTATAAAATTACAATTTGTTGCTATCGCATTCATTGCTTCACCCTTGCGGTGAAACTGGGACTTTTTTTTTCATTTCACCTACCCTTGCTGAAACGCAAGCACGCGCAGTAGATCGGTACCTAACAGTTCAAGCGCGTGCACAGGCTGTCAGAGGCCTCTTTATGAGTGGGTATATGGAGCTTATACACAAAATATTTAAACGGTTCACTTATAGCTTGTTCCTTGGTTTCAGATAGTGTCGCGGCTTGGCGGTGCAGGAATTCACCTCATTGTGCTCTTTTACTTGGAGGCGTGCAGCAGCTGCAGGCTTGTAGAAGCCGTTAATCCTTGCCCGACATGCCCATGCGACCGGATTTGCGAATCACACATGCCACGGTTGTCTTAGTGGTTATGGTGCTTGGCTGCTGACCCCAAGGTCGCGCGATCGAATCTCAGCCGCGGCGGCCGCATTTTGATGGATGCGAAATGCTGGAGGCCCTTTTACTTAGATTTAGGTGCAGGTTAAAGAACATCCGATGGTTAAATCTTCCAAAGCCCTTTACTACGGCTCCACTCATAATCATATCGCGGTATAGGGACGCAACATCCTAACAATTATTATTAATATGGACCAATCGCGCTGTAAGGACACCTAATTGGCAATAAAAACGACACAAAATGACTATTGAACGAACGCTGTATTTGTCTTATACAGATTTTGGCACAAATGCAGGGATATGCCACTTACAGCTGCGCTATATTTACAAAGCATCACCACAGCCAATGGCACTGACGCATGTAAGCTCACAATCTCAAGCGCATCAAAGCCCAATCCATGGCAATCACTTTCAGTTTGAAGGGGTCAGACTTGGCTGCAAGCACATGGGTCCTATTGCCAGCCAAGCCAGTTTGTTTGCTGGCAACTCCGCGCATGCATGACCGCAATAAAGAAAGCCTATTGCATCGATCCAATAAATTTGAAAACGATGCACATACCGAATGATTCAAGTCGTAGGCACCACAGTCACTCAATTATGAATTGTACATTACACTCACCTAAAGAGAATCCGTTACGCACGGCGTCCTGCTTTTTGCAGATGTGTCCGAAAAAGCGCTTTCCGTTAATTAAGTTGGCACCACGGGAACACATATCTATCCTTGATAATTTCATGAGGCCTGAAGCCTGATAATTTCATGAACTTCACGAATGAGGCAAGTGGTAGAACACTTTTAGTTCGCAAAATATAATGATGGTATTACCAATAGAATACATTAGCCAATTTCAATACTCACCGTTTTCTTGAGCTTTCTCAACAAAGTTGGCATGGACACTGGGGTCAATGAAACATGACTGAATCTTGGCGGGTAGCTTGAGGTTTCGCTTTGTATTAGAAAGGAGGGTCATTTGGAGCATGGTATCAATGAATGCCACCCAGTTGCCACTCCACTTCAGCTTGCCGGATGGTCCTGAAAAATAACAGCACGCGTGTCAGGCACTGTGGGAACACAGTGCGCACGATTTGGCTATAATGCGAACTAGGGAAGCTTAAGACGTTTTGAAGAGGGTGTGTTTGTGCGTTCTGCTCTTGTGCTTTTCGCAATGGATAGCAACTTCCGAAACAGAGTAACGCATAAGCTATAAGCACACAGATTTATGTACCATAGGTATTTGGTGAACTTACGCAATATTATGTGTCAGAGGACACACATGTAATGCCATCTGCAGTACAATGCACAGCGTAAAAGCGCAACTGCACAGCCTCAGCAATGTATGTGCGGTTTGAGTGACCATAGCCCATGCTCATGTTTTTGTGCGTCAACTTCTTCCTACACTGCCGATTCCATGGTCTAAAAAGTCACAGTTTCGCTGCAAGGGCACATAAATGAGTGCGATAGCTATAAATTGAGGTTTTATACACAGCTCAGTTACTAACTAGACTTTTGCTAGTTTTACCCACGTGCGAATTCCCACAAGTAGGAGGGATCTGGTAGACAACGCCAGTCTAAATCTCTCAATGTGCGTTTAGAGGAGTATGACTAGTCGCTGAAGAAATCGGATGTATCGCATCTCGCGTCGCACTGCTTCACGTGTGTTTGCTCTCCCGTGTTTGCACATACGATGGTCTTGTCATCACACAAACGTAAGGTTACTCGAGAGGCGATAAAAACCTTCTATATTAATTAAAATGGGCGACCCATGCGCGAGTAAGACATCATTGTCACTGACGGAAAAAAGAGTTTGCTTTTCTACTTAGCACGTGTTCTGTGAAGTGATACTTATACTACGGACTAGATTACCCAATTTGCTTTTGCACACGTCTTTTTTATCTTTCTTTGTTCTTCTTGTTTTCTTGGATGTTCTCTTCAAATAAATTTTTCAGTTGCGAGTCAAGGCTCGTCCTGTGTGTTCGTTCCTTCTTAGTTTACGTCTTTTAGCACTACTTCAAGAATACATTTGTACCAGCTAGCCTAGCTTTCTATCCCGCCGTGAGTCCTTCTAATGGGGGCGGCGGGCTCATCAAGTTGTCGAAAGACAGCTTTTAGTCACCGCTCCTCTGTCTGTTTTTCGAATAGCCGAAAATAAAGTTCATTGATTGATTGATTGATTGATTGATTGATTGATTGATTGATTGATTGATTGATTGATTGATTGAACTGCGATATTAGTTCGAAGGTTGTGGTTTTGTATCCTATTGATGGAAAGGGCGATTTTTCGTCCACCTATATTCATTCCCATTTTCATCATACTTACAAAACTACAGTTAAAATGGCAACAAATAATGCCCCCTATGCTTTTTATCGCCTATTTATCTCTCGCATTCATCCGGTTGAATGTAACAGAAAACAAGCCCCCCCCCCCCCCCACACACACACAGACACTGCCCCCTGGAAAGAAAACAAAAGTTTATTCAGCAGATATTCACGCAAGGAACATTTATGAATTTTGTAGAAAAGCAATGAAAAACAGACGCTGACGAGAGTAGTTCACACATGGGCCGGAAGCCGTAGCCACTGATGCACCGTGGCGGGCTTAGCGCCAATCCCAGTACACTATTAGCCGCAATCACAGTAATAGGCCGTCGGTAACCTGATCATCGGCAGAACACATCGTCTTTTATACATCAGCAATAAAAAAATTCCAACTCGGCTGCTCGCGTCATGCGCGCAAGTCCTATCGTAACAGCCGAAATTAGGACAGAAGTTTCCGAAGTGTTGAAGCGTGGCCTGCGTGGACCGGTGGTAACTATTTTTGTGGGTAGGTAGGTAATAAAGTTTATACGGGTCCGGGAGTATCTTCACCCCCGTTTTTATAAGTGCACGACTGCGGGCCGCTCCTGCGTTGGGACAGGATGGCCGAGCCTCACCGCCTACAGTGTGGTCATTCTGGACAGCCCGGGAGTTCATCAAAGCATTCGTCGCTCTTGAGCAATGAATAAAACGCTTCCTCCGTCAATCCGTGATTCGAGTGGTGTTGTAAAGAGGGGTGCTCCCAGAGCGCGTGCTTAAAATCACTAACCCCTACCGCATTCGGGACACAGAGGGGAGACCTCCGCGTACCTACACTCTTAACCGCGTATCCTCTATGTATACCTTTACCAAAATTTATCCTTTATCCTATAGGTTACATGGGTCGATGTTTTTGTGTTTTTTGTCTTCGCAAGTTTTAAAGGTTTACATGCTGATTCACAGAGGTTACAATCTAAATTTAAAGGTATATGGCTCGTGTATACCTTTAACGGTGACCTTTAGAGCTGCAGAGTCTTCGCCGTATACGTTTTGGCGTTTACATTAAGGCGGCAAGGGTTACAGATTCGGCGAGGGTGATCGGGAAAGGAAATTCTATTGCTCCAATCGCGCGCAAGCAGCCCTGAAATGGCTTTGTGCATGCGTGTGCTAGAATACTGGCAAGTGCGCCGTCCACGGCGCGCGGCAATGTGGGCGAGGTGGTTGTTAGAGCGATGAAATACTTAGAGGGCCGTGGCATTCTGAGGTGTTCTACCGCAACGTTCGCGGTAAGGAGAAAAAAAAGTATGGTACCTCCTTCTGTACCTCGTCTCCTGCGTCGTTTTCTGCCTAATCCCGCTACTCGGCGGTCGTGATTTGGAGCAATGTTTGCCGAAGGGAACTGCGAAAACACAACCGGTCCAGCGAGACCAACAGCCAGAGCTGCAGGAAACTACGCCCATAAAGCGCTAACTGGAACGCTCTTATGCTCTAAATTCAGCTTATGGTGGCTGAAACAAGCAATTTACTAATTTTGCCTTCTACAATCACAGCCAAATTGCGCGATATGAAGTCTCACGGAAAGAACTGCTACAGAGGCTGTTCACGAAGCTGTCTGCTCCGCGATTACAGCACTTCTCTTGCGCTCAGCGCCCTCTCATGTCACAATGAGTCTCTCAGGGAGCCCATAAACAGCAACTATGTTATACCATAGTCTCATCCCACTACCCTGAACGTGACGCGCTCGTTGTACACGTGTGGCGGCGTGCTCGGTATGATTTTAAAATGCCCGTCAAGCACAAATACATTTGTGGCGTGTTTCGTGCCCGGTGCAATGAGCTCCAATGCGATTGCAAGCAATATATGGTGGTGTGCGCCGTCGACGATGCCGAGGAGCGCATTCGTTGCGACTATTGTGACCACAGTCCCAGCGCCCACAACAGGATTGCTGATCTCGGTAAGCAAAGTTTTGTTTTGCAGCCGTTGTGCGTTTTCCCTTTTGTGTGCCCTGACAAATGTTGTTGCCTCTCGTATACAAGAATTAGGTAATCTAGTGTTAAGATATAAGTTTTGTGGCATTTTTTTGTTAAAATTAGTGCTCACTTGCAATTGACGTACTTATCACGCGAGCACGTAATACTTGCTTTGCCTGCACGTGTGAGATTTGCATCTTTTCGCAACGTTGTTAGGTAAGGAGTGTTACGTACCATGTTCTGGCTGATGTGGCGTTTTGCGGTGTAGTGTTTGTGCTAAAAGCGTTGTCCGCCCCAGGACTTATTCAAATCTCACGCAGGCGCACGCGAATGAAAAGGCGGCTCTGTGTTCTCTCGGTGGCACACTTGTGTGGCCCCTCGCGCTCTCCACGACCACCTTGTTCTTCTCATGTTACCGCGAGCGCAGTCGGAGAACGATGCTAAAATGAGTGGATAAGCGTTTACCAGTGTGTTCCTTCATCTAATAACCGAGTCCACGGCTGCAAAGCAAAATAATTGCTTCCGATGCGGTCCACCGAAGCATATATATGGTAGGAGAATCTGCGTGCATGTGTGAGCTGCCTGTTCCCGGTGTTATATGAGCACACATATGCCAGGTGGCACATGGGCATGAGGCCAGTCGTGGGCTCTTAATCTGCGCTGTGGTTTTTGTGCGTACCTCGCCTCGGGAACGAGGCTACGCGTGGCTACGCACCTGCGGAGTGTCACTGCATCTAATCTGCTCATGAATCAATGCTGAGTGGTGCGAGAAGAGGCATATCGATGAGGTGTTTCGTGTCCTTTTCACGAATTAAAACGGGCTCGTCCGCGTTTGCGGAGCTGTGTTCAACCTCGGTGTGATTTGATTGACCGTGTGCTCCGTTAGTACCGTCCTCCAGGCTCATATACTGGTTGGCGTGAGCAGTGAATTCCTGCGTATTTATTATTAAAAAGGCACTGAAAAAAAAATAATTTTGCACCTTGTGTTTTCTGTTGCTAACGGCCCATTTATCACGGCCGGAAAGCTCGTTTACTTGAGCGTGTGATGGTTAATAATTGGAAGACTGTTCTAGTGCCCAGTGAAGTTTCGGTTTAAAAGAGCATTGAGTGAGGCGGGACCCAAAGTGCTTTTCGTGTAAACATAGCTGGTTACGTCAGCTCTCAAAACCGCGTTCACATGAGCACCGCATTGAAAACTCTTTTCAGCCAAGGCTCTCAGGGTGCTGCTATAATCCCCTCTGGTATGTTGTAAATATATATGCGTCACCCCCCTCCCCTCACATTTGCATTGCCGGACACTCCGGATTCAGCACACGAGAAGTGCTGTTCACGTGAGCATGTCATGACGTGTTTATTCAAGCTTTTGAAAAAATACGTGCATGAACTAAGCTTAAAGCAAATATTCAGACGTCTGTGGATTAACGCAGTGTCCTTGAAGCGGCATATAAATAAAGAGATAACAGGAAATTAGATAGAGTGGTCAGGTGAGAGAATGTGGTATAAAATGGGTTAAAATCGCAAAGCAATGCTTCAGTTAAAATTATTGGTCCGTGAGATTAGTGGCCTTGCTGAAACTGATAGATATAGCAGTTTAACATAACGAGATCTATGAATGGTGCAGTCCCTGACGAAATTTTTCAACTCTGAGTGCGATGTACTAAGCTTTATTTCCCTGTGTGCAGATTACTCTATCCTGAATAGGCTCCACCATATTTTTATGTGTTCATGCTAATTCCTTTCTACTGTTTTCCACAGAGTGTCTTCATACGGAGGCTTCCTCTGCAAAGAAAAATGCAGCGGCACCGACAAAAAAAGAAGTAATATTGCTCTCTTGGAGGAATCCAGGCCAGAACTAACAAAAGAGGTGGCATTGGCAGAGTTGCAGGTAGGCTGCAATTTTTATTTAATTTTCATACGAGACAAAATACTCCCAAATGACGTTTATGTTCTTTCTCCTTCCATGTCAATGGGGGCCTTAATTGTTTTGTCATATTTGTATTTTTGTGTATTCCAGTTATTGCCTTCGAACAGCTTAAAAGGGGCCACAATCAACTACGAAAGGGTTTTGTGCTTCTTGAGAGCCACATACCAAGACCGCTGCCAACACCATGTAGACCCCTTGCGAAATTATTTTTTGGTGGAAGAAACTGTAAGTTTATACTTTATATCAGCGTTGATTTAAAACATCGTAAAGCATCTGTTTCTGAGAAGTGGCACACAGTAGAGCTGTAAACTCACACAGGAAAATTAATCTTGTGGCGTTGTATTCAAGGCTCCATTGATTTTTTTTCTTACTCTCAAAGTTTAATATAAGATAGGTCTAGCCGAATGACTTGTTTTAAATTCACTTTTTTAAGGCACGTGAAGGGAAAATAAGTGTTTTTCTTGTTTTGTTGCTTCTGCCATAGCTTTGCGCTGAGCACCAACTGCGCTTTGGGTTCACTGTGGATGAAGCGGAACAACGGCTAAAAAAAAAAGGCGCCACAAGTTTTCTCCGAGAAGGAAGGAAGGGAAACTTCATTTTTAGAGCTCTCTAAGCACTTGCAAGGCTCGTTAGAGCACTAACTGATCATTCAGGTAAGTTATTTTCTTTTTTTCTCTGCCTAACTGTATTCTAAAAGCGTGGAAAGACGCAGTACACTGATAAGTGCTCATGTGTCAAATGACGTGCGAAAAATAGACTTGGACGAATGCTGAATGTCTAGCAAATGGCTGCATTTAGTATATAACACTCTTTTTTAGGTCTTTGATGATTCTAATTACAGGCTGCTCTACCGACAGAAATAAAAATTGCCGCACCACATGTATACGTATACAAGGACCAAGCTTGGGTGTATGGAGGCAGCAAAGAAGAAATAATTCACCTGAAGGAACTGAATATTGAGCGTGCCGTCGTCATGTGCTTTCTCATTTACTACCTGAAAAACCTCATGTACCCATCTGCATTTTTGCAAACCCTGAATATGGTTCAAAAAACTTTTGAGACCTCAAGAACCTATCCCACGTGGGCTTATTTGAAACCGATTGAAGTGTTTCTTGGCGCTTTTGAAGAAAAAAAAAACGTCTGATCACTATATATGCAATTGGTTGGTCAAACTTTATTGCCAAAGATTATTTGGGCAGATGTTTGGAAGTTCTCATATAAATATTTTTCCAAGAAAAACTTTTCAGTTACGTATAGCTGTATAGCTGAATTACTGTATATTTTTGCATTTTTAAATAAAGTGCTTCATGCTTTTTATTTCTCTGACTAATTCGTTTAATTTGCTTTGCATCCGGACGAATGTCTGAGAGCCTATGCTCCTGCATGAACTGTTCGGCTTTGTGTATGCCGAACAATTTCACATATTTCTCACAGAAATTACCATGCACACACAGGCTTTATAAACATTTATTGATTAGAAAGTTTGTGTACCACTAAGCTAAAAAGCATGGTAAGCCGATACGCCTGTCTTTCTTTCAGGGCACTTTTATTGTCCAGGTGAATGAAAGGAAACTGCAATTTGCTGAATGGAAGGGATATGAACCGACAACTTCTGCATGTCCCGTGTGATGTTATTTCTCTAATGGAAGAGTTTTGCACGAGGCATGCAGAGGTTGTATAAGGTTAATTCCATGCAGTGGTCTGCTGTATTTGTCATAAAAGTTACATTTGAAGGTTTACAGTATAACCTTTCAGTTTAGAAGTTTTTCAAATACCTATACGGACACAAACACGCTATACCTCTAATAAAAGTTACAATTTTAGAGGTTGCTAGTTACCTTTTGCTTTAAAGGTTTCTCTGTGACTTAGAAAACTACCGTGACCTATATGGTAGAAGTTACCATATTAAAAGGTAATGCATAACCTTTAAATTAGACAGATACGAATCTTAAAAAATGTATGCCTCTACTAAAGGTTACGCGGTTAAGAGTGTACTGAGGACGGAGAGTCTGGGGTTAGAGTTCGTTTTCATGAGATGAGGCACAAAAATAATAAGCGAGCGGGGCAATAGAGTGCTTTAATTCTGATTTGTTTGTTCTCAGCGAAAGGGTTATCATTTTTAATGGAGCCGTCAACGCTGCTTCGAAAGCAAAATTCAACGTTTTGTTCTTTAAAATGTAGGTACAGATCGCTCGCAATCATGACGGAAGAAATGACTCGACAATGACTCGACACTGACAGCGGCTTGGATTGCACTGAAAAGGAAGTGGAACCGTTTCAAAGTCAATTAAGTATGCTTGCATGATAGGAAAGCCGAAGAAGCAGCTCCACCTGAGCGTGAAAACGTAGTTGAAGAAATGTGCCTACAGAATAACATTCCGTAATTTCATCGGCGTGTATAGTGAGAAATTATTCGACAGGAATGCCACTGAAGTTGGACCTTCTTTGTTGGTGGAACCGACAGGAAATCACCGCTCCAGCGACTTTTCTTTCACGAATTTCACATAACTTCAAGCCTCTATCGTCTCCTGATGTTCTATCTTGGGTCTCTATCGGCTCGTGTTGCTTACACACGTGAGTCATTAGAAGTAAAGTTCCTCATCGATAAATGCAATCGCGCGAGTTGAGACAATATAAAGAATATTGTCACGTGGTCGTGACGTCGACGAAGGCAACAGTCAGCGGGTCAAAGAAGAAACTGTTTATTTGGCCGAACTTGTGGCCGTGAAACGTAAAGTCAGATTACAGCTATGCACACTGGCACAGATAGCGGCGAACGGAGCGTCGGCCGGCGATCAACTGACGAGCAGTGAAGTGCGTCGGCATTTATACCTGTGGCATCGAATATTCCAGCCTTATCACTGGCTGTCGCGCAAGCTCTGGAATAAGCTCGAGTGTTCGCGTCTTGCGTGCAATCTTAACAAAACGATGTACAATAATCGGGAAGCTTCTCGAACAAAGAGGCGCGGTTTGCGCTGAGCATTGCTGACAGTCTTTGCGGGCAAAAACCGAATACAGCTACTGTGAAAATTAGAAACGCGCGTGGCAATATGTTTTTGGCGATTAAGGGCCGGAGAACGGAAATATCCTGCCTGCATCCTATACGCATCAAAGCCGATGTGTTCAGGACGTAAATATAGAAGTTGCCGAATCGTTCGAGTTCTCGTGATAATGTTCTTGCTTGCAATAATGTTTTTTTGAAGTTAGTAGGCATCAGAGGCGTCTTTACTGAAGAACAAGGTTGGGTTGTTCACTCCTTCCCCCCTTCTTACGCAAATCCTAACATCCTCGTGTTCTTCTGTATCCGCGTATTCAAGACATGCAGTAAGCTACAATGACGAATTTTGCGTCAATAGCTTAGAATTTTTTTATAAAAACAACGAATGAGCTTGTGTTCCACCCACAGTACAGAACAAAACCTTTAGAACACCTTCAAAACCAAGCAATGCGAATGGTTGCCACGCTAGCATAACCTGCCTATTTGCCAATTTCTTCGTGTTGTAAAACCTTTCTGTATTTATGTCAATATTAGTTATCACTTCGCATACTTTGCTTCATTCATCTTCATATAGCCTATTTGCCTATATCCCGTCATTCGTGTCATATCGTAAACACACATAAAATCAGAGTTTCTGATCAGAATAACCTTTGACCCACGATTACGTCAAATTATGCAATGTTTACCCACAGGTACTGTTGTATAACTCTTTAGAGTACAATTCCTGCTGAAGTTAAGATAACTTCTTGCTTGGGCTTCTGTTAAGATCATTTAAGATTGATATTGTTAGAACGGTTGCTTTCTCCGTGCTTATATTTGTATTTTCTGCAGCTGTTTTTTCTTTCTTTCTTTCTTCTTTCATTTCTTTCTAAAAACGCGTTTTATAGTCTCCTGTTCCGATTGAAACTTTGAATATGTATATACTCTCACTTATGTTCTTTATCGCGATTGTAAGAAAATTATTGCAAGTTATCAAGTAAAACATTTACGAAGTAGGCGGTATTCATTACCTTTACGCTTCTGTTAGCTTTTCATGATAAAATAACAGTTTTTGCGAGGGTTGTTCTTCATTTCATTATCTGTCTACATAGTACTGTGGTCTGTGCCATCGCATCCTAGAAGCAAATCCTGCTGCTCCTTAGACAGTATATGACGTGTGCAATTGTTAAAGAGGGTGTGCCCTGGACAGTCCGACTCACGGAATCTGAAGTGCATAGTTCTTAAAGGAAAGCAAAAGACGGCGTGTTATACCATCCTAGAGGGTTTCTTCTTCAATTTACGTTACGACAGCAGACACCGGCACGTCACCTATGATCCGGGAGACCTCGTGTTGGTGTGGAAGCCTTTGCGCAAGCGTGGCTTGTGCCAAAAACTGCTCGCCCACTACACCGGACCGTTCGTTGTCCTCGACCACCTAAGTGCAGTGGACTATCGTATCGCACGCCTCACAGCTAGTGGGAGACGCTCCTCCAAGACAGAGCTCACTCATGTGGCTCGCCTGAAACCTTTTAGTAAGCGAGACGCTGCATGAAACGCGCGGCGCGCTTCGTCTGCGAGGGGGGGAAATATTACGAATATTACGCGGCGTATGTGCCGGACTAGGAGGAGGAAGAAGAAGCGAGGAGAGTGAAGGAAGAAGATCTCTAAGCAGCTTGGACCTGTGCGGGCTCGCCGTCCTAGCTTTCTGCTAATAAACCCCCAAACCCTTACTGTGGACGTAACAATATTATTTCATTCTATTGAAGTATTCCACAATACAGGAAGGTTCTTAGCCGTAAAAATTTTGTTGATGTCACAACGGCTGGCGCAAGTGGCCGCTTCGGCTTTGTTGTTTATTCTTTCAAAAAACAATAGTGTAGGCTCAGTATAACGCATTATTTTGCTGGAAATGAAGGGTGAACAAAAATACAACAAGGACATAAGCTGACATGTAGTGATAATATGTTAATAATAATTATTAATAATTGATTAGTACTGCTTTAGAGGAAAGTTGAGAGTATGTACGTGCCAACGGAGCCTTTTTTGAGCTAGTTTCGGTTTTGGATTTCGCCCATTTCGAAAAAAAGCTCCTCATTTGTAGAAATCTAGACTAGTAGGGATAGGCAACATAACAGCACTTACTATGTATGTCAGCCTTGAGTATGCCCACAAAAGAACCATGGTACTCATAGCCACGTAGCCGGAGCTCCTTGTAGATGTCTTCGGCATCAAGCTCGTAGTTCAGCGTATCGGTTGGTGAAGTCAGTAACCCTAAGCCAAGGATCTTCTCGTTCTCCTCAGCCAAACGAATAGTGCCACTTGCGACCACAGTGCCTCCCTCGGAGATCTCGAACTCTCCCGAAGCCCGCATAATGTTCACCAGATAGCGCACGGTACCTTTGTTAAGCCGAACAAAAAAAAAAAAAAGATTCAAGTCTATGACATATACTGGCACCCAGAAAACCATTCACATATATGTATCTATCGATTCTACAAATTTGTAGTTCAATAAATTTTTACAAATTCTTTTTTTTATATTTCAACACTAATGCGCTACAGACTGACACTTATTGAAACGCGCTAGTTTGAATATATTTAATAGAGATCTATAACGACACCACACGCAAAGTCTGCTGTGTAAAACCTGCGACACCAAAGCAAATGCTCTCAGAATAAATTAAGGAAGAGAATCCTGGTGGCTCGTTTCTTTGTTTGACAGAATGTAAATTCCTAAAACCAGCAGATAATCAGGCCAATGACGGTATAGGGTACGTTGATTGTAAAGCGGACGAAAAGGCAACTTGCCGCCGGCAGAGACCGCACCTGCACCTTCGAACTGCGCGCCCAATGTGCTTACCAATTGATCTACGACGGCGGTCATCCCATCGTCTACTTATCAGGTATTTATTTGCATCCAACCTGGGAGTGTTAGTCAAGGCCACTCGTAGACTTGAGGACGAGTGTGGAACACTTTCTTTTTGCCGGATGGCGTCACGTAGCACTTGAACCTTTTAAGAGCGGACCGCTGACCATTAAGCCCTTACACACTACTTGAACGCATCAGGCCTGCCGGAACGAGACCGTCGCTATAAATGAATAAAGGAAGGGAATTTTTAGGGTTCGTTTGTTTGTTTGACCCGAACTTAATGAAAACACGAAGATAATGATGCCAAGGAAGGTGTAGGGGACGTAATTTGTACTGTTTTTAAGCGTGTTGAATAGACGTTTTTCATAATTGTAAAGTTAGCTTTCCTGCTATACAGTTTGCCCTTTACTAATGGCTCCTAGCCACGTACTGCGAACAGCGTATTCAAGCGCAGTTTGCTTGCGCTATGTCGTGGAAAATGTAAACTCGGTTCTCTTGATAGAAACACGCATGATAAACAGGCCGCAGCACTTGCTACTATTACCTTGACTCCACTTCAAGCATGACAGGTTCCGCCATTAGTAGGACGAATATGCAGCAGAAGGAAGCGCACTTTTGAATTCGGAAAATGGTCTATTGTGATGTAGATGTGAAGAAAACCCAACTTGCCGCAGGCAAGGACAGAACCTGCAACCGAACATGCACCCACTGTGGTTTTTCGGTGCCTCGAGGATCGGAGGAATGCAAGCTTTCTTTCCGTCACATGGTTTTGCATCGCCTCCGTGATCGCCCCACCATTGACACAGCGACGATGCCATGTGCGACGACGCCATCACGTGGCGATGATTGTTTCGAATCACTCGTGGTGACGCCGCCGATGTCGACACCGACGGTCACTTTTCGAGTTTGATTGGGTATCTAACGCCATAAGAGAAGTTAGGACATGTTAGGACATGTTAGGCCGATATGGAACGTTGTACAAAGCAGGAAAATACATCTTTGCTGAGCTTTAATGACAAACACAGTAAAGGCACGCTGCCTTTCTGTGGCCGCTGCTTCTTTAGCATTCTTCTTGGTGCACCAGATGCCAACGACCCTCTTGACACATGAAACCCTATCATCCGGCACAGGATAATATGGACGCCAGGTCACATGGGAGTGGAAGGGAACCAGGAGGCAGACAGGGTGGCTCGAGGGTACACAACAGACCGAGGACCCCACGATCCTGTCTCCGAGGAGCCTATTCCTGTCTCGTGTGAGTATGTGGCCATGCTAAATTACTACAAGGGACTTAGTCGTATCTACTCCCTCCCCCCGCAAGCAGCTTTCAAACGAGAAATCTGTCAGTTGGCGCTTAATGCAGACCGGAACCTATCCAAACTTACATTTTTATTCAATCACATGCACCCAACAAAATACACTGAGCACAGCCCATGGTGCTTTGAGAAACCCACATTAATACACACTACATGGACCTACCGGGCCATCCCCAGCCTGCCCCTTATTGACCAAGCGAGCGTGGAGAGGCGGGAGGAGTTGCTGGCCAGCGTTAGCCTTGACGATCAGATCGGTTTGGTGGGCAGTGCACGCAGGGCGTCAAATGCCTGTGGCGTCCTGGACTGAGGGCAGCCAGCACAGCTAGATGGGACTTGCTGACCAAGCTGGCTCCGCACCACAAGCCCCTTTCCCTTAATCAATCTTTTCCTTCCTTCCGTCTTTGCAGGATTCATTCACCGACCGAAACGCAACCCGTCCTACCTCTTCCGTAAGGGATTGCCAAGAATACTAATTGAAATCCTGGCAATGCCATAGAAAGCTGATGAACTGCGTGGTCTTGAAAATTGTTTGCCTCAATTTATTTGCATTTCAGAGTAGTTATGTGGCCGCGATAAAATCTGGCATAAGGGAGTATCGTAATCGTCGATGAATGCAATTTACATCTATGCTCCTATGTATGCAGGACAATGTGTCTAACTTTTTTCATTAGGCAGTTTTAGAGTGTGGTTCGTAGCGTTCGCGTTGCACGGGTACGTACCCTATTTTCTAAGTATAACGTGGGCGCCCAAGAGATTAGTTTATGACGCATGCGCATTGGTGATAAACGCTAACGCAAAGATCGAACTGCCTACTATCTAATGTTGGTTTGCGCACACAAGACACTAAGCACAAAGAAGTACACGACACAAGCGCTGAGTGCTTTGACACAACTGTTGACAGTCTTGTGTGCGCTGACCGTCATGACTATGTTCCAACTAGCCCAATTCGCTCCATTGCCTGCAATCTATTCTTTACCATAGCCATACTTGTTGTGCGCTCGTGTTTTATTAGTGCTCGTATGCGAAATGGTCAATCATTGCTAGAAGACAGGACATTGTCAGGAACTTCGATAGCGAGTCTGAACATTTCTGTATTAGTTGCGAAGAGTAGTACTCTCGTCTTCATTTTCATCCCAAACGTCACCACATAGATGAATAGGGCCACTCATTTCTCCTGGCATTACGCAAAGGTCCAAGCAGCTCATCCTCACACTCAAAATGAAACTCATTGTGGACTGACCTGTTTTAGGCAGGATGACGACGCGATGGAAATTTTAAATCTTCCAGTACAACTGGAATTTGCTCGAATTGCTTCCCAAAGCGCTTCGCCAAGGACTTCCAGACCATCACCATGTAGCCGGTCGCAGGGAAGACAACCCGGCCATGAATCTGATGTCCAGCCAAGTACGCATTTCCTTCGACGTCTTCGAGGCCAACCTCGACGACTTCCTCCGAGAGCTGCACAGAAAATGCACAACCCTATAACTTTAACAACTGCACGGCTGTAGACGCTTCTACTTTGACCGCACAATGCAGCAGATTTATTTTGTTAATATGGAGTCTCAGATGGTGTACATATGACTTTTACTTATGAAAACTTTTGCACGGTAAATTAATTTTCTCTAGGCTGCATTCGGAAGGATTTTCTACTAAATTATCAAAATATGCGCTTCTATCGATTTCTTCATCGAGCCACACGCAAGCGCACATGAAAACATGCACGTTCTCCTCATCTTTTCCTGTCCACAGCAGTCATAAGAGAGGAAACTAAAAAAAATTCCCCATCTCCCGCTAAAGGGAACCATGTGTGGATGCGAAGCAGCGGGGAGATAATTAGCTTGAGCGGGAGGAAAGTCGCCGCTCTGATTTCACGGCAGTGGTCCGGGCGCTCATCGCGGCGCTGCGCAGGAGAGAGAATGAGGCGCGCGCGCTCCGTCATTTTCATACCGCGGAACTAACGTCGCGCCCCCCAGCGGAGTATGCAGCTGTCACACCACCTGTCGTTCCATAGAGGATTCCTAGAGGAAAAGACGGGGGGCGACCGTAGGAGAGGAGAGAGAGGGGACGTGCATGCGCTGTGGGGGGTGTGGGACGCGGGAGCCGCTCCGTAGAGTAGAGGATTCCAAGAGGAGAGAGGGGGGAGAGGACGCGCATGCGCTCTGGGGATGTGGGACGCCGGAGCCGCTCCGTAGAGTAGAGTATTCCTAGAGGAGAGAGGGGGAGAGGACCCGGGGGCCGCTCCGTAGAGTAGACGATTCCTAGAGGAGAGAAAGGGGGGTGAGCGTTGGAGAGAGAGGGGGGAGGGGACGCGCATGCGCTGTGGTGGTGTGGGACGCGGGAAGGAGGGACGGACTAAGCCCCCCTCCAAACACATGCAAGCAAGATTAAGGAATGGGGTCAACCTGGGCGACAGACACCACCTGCCTAGCCACTGCTAAGCAGCCTCTCTGTGCTCTCGGCCATGACTCAAGGAATGGGGTCAACCTCGGCGACACACACCACCTGCCTAGCCATTGCTAAGCAGCCTCTCTGTGTTCTTGGCCATGACTGATGACTGTGTTAGGGTTGACGGCCTTCATATTACTACAGTGTTCTGGTTCGCATAATGGGCGCTTCCTTACTTCATGAAAGTGGCCGGACGTGGGACGGGGGGACGGGGGACGCGGGAGGGACAGAGCCCCGAGCATAGGATGCTTCGCATCTAAAAAACTTACACAGTTTCACCGCAAGGGCGAAGATATGAATGTGATAGCAAAAAATTGGAATGTCACACGAAGAACGACAAGCAGCCCGATACTTGCAGCTTCCCACTGAAGCACAAAGAAGGACGCTTGAAAAGAACGCGCAGGTATACACTGGAGAAGCGTGAACTAGCAGCTATCCCATTTGTTACGCCTATGTGTTTGAGCAACGCGGTGCAAGTGACGAGAACGCAGAACCCGACGCTCTTAGATATTTCTTTTTCTTTTTAAGTGCGGCGCGTGGAATGAATATTCTGCATCTCCTGCCACGCGGTGGCGTCTGACCCAAGGTGTGCGCTATGTTGTTTTAGGGTCGAAGCACCTTAAGACCCCACAATGCCCCTCCGTCCATAAACAGCCGTCCCTGGCGTCTACAGCAGATGTAGCGCAGGTGCATGTGAAGAAACCGAACCATCTGTGAGCAACAAAAAGGAACATAGAAAATAAAAGGCCACAACACTGTAAAAACAACGACATTTAACCACCCATCAATCAAAGCATATGACAGAACAAAAGGTTAACAAGAAGAAAATAGAAGGCCACGATTCAAGGTCCGATGCACACGTTTCGCCCCATCATCAGCATTCACTTCGTGGATATACGTGGATTTTTAACACGAAAGTGTTTTATGCCGGGGTCCACCAAGACTTCATTGACGTATTTCCGTCACGGAAATGAAGTCGAAAAAATACGCATGATCAGAAGACAAAGAAATAAGTTCCGTCAGCGGGGGTCGAACCTACGACCTCATGGTATGCCAGAACCGATGCCGGGCACGCTATCCACTGCGCCATGCTCACATACACTGTGGGCTTTACAAACGCGCCTCTCACAGTGCTCTTGCTTAAGTGAAGTAATGCATCATGGCCGTGAAATCTACAATTTGTTCCCAGAAAGCGTCATTTCTACGCGTCCGTCCCATTCGACCCGTTTTGAATAGGAAAAGTTCCAATTTTGCCGACGCATTAACACACTCCCAGGTGTCGACGTTATCCAGAGCGTCGGCCTCGCTCATAGCATCCATCCATACCAAAAAAAATTGGCCGCGTATCTGCGTGCTTCGCTGCAAATGTCGTCGAAAGACGATAGTCTTGTGCCGACTGCACTGCATGAGCGGCATGAGTACCACAATTTAATAGCTGGGCTAGCCGCTGGGCTCGTTTTTCGGACGTTTTCCGGGCGCGCTTAGACGGACGCCGGCGTTTCTCCGCTGAAATTTGGTCGTCGGTCTCTTCTCTGCGTTCTCTGATCATGTCTTGTAGAGTGGGTCGTATTTCATCAAGCGGCCATATATGTTTTGCCTTGCCTGAGACAGCGCTCTTCTACGATGAATCAGCCGCATCTGGCTGGCATTGATAAAACAGAAGAGGGCGCCATCTACAGTGCTACCGGGGAACATCGGCTTGTGTTGATGTTCCCCGGTAGCGCTGTAGATGGCGCTACCGTGTAGACCACAGCCAGCCACAGCGTCGAAGTTAAATCACTGGGCGGATACTTGTTTTGTACACAGCAGCGCCGCGTAATAAACACTAGGATCTTTATAATTACGTATCTATAGATTTTGTTTTAAAGGAACACTGTGAATAGTACTAAGGTATTGATGTTGTGCCTCAGGTATGCGTAATATTTGATTTTTAATTGCCCACGCTCACCCGTATGAACACATGCTTCTTGGTCAAGATTGGAGGTCGTAAGGCAGGTGGTTAAAGTTTGGCCAGCTAGCTGAATCGTGTGACGTGCCGACAAACAGACAAACAGACAGACCAAAATTTTTCCGTTTAGGTATCCCAAGAAAGACTATCGTCTTTAAAATAGCTCTGCGAATGCCGTAACTCCACGTTCCCAACTTACGCTCGCCCCGCGAAAAATCGCAGCCGGTGAACGGGGAACACACGGCGCGCGTTGCGTTTCCCTCTGGTCGGGCAGTGGTGTTTTATTAACTCAAACATACCGCGAGTAGGCGACCTTAGCCCAAGTTCGGTGTGCAAACAGTTACGCTCTTCTGGCTTTCACACCACTTTCTCTGATTCCGTTCACACCGTACAGCGACCACAAGCATCCATGACCAGAAGGGGTTGTTTAATCATTGATCATGAACGTTAGTCGTCGGGATACAGATGTACCACCAAGAATCAACATGAATGCATCCACGTTATACGCTGCTATAACTGTCAGACACCAATAAACATTGTGCAAGCTCTCTTACATCAATGTACAGGAAACATTCAACTGCTTCTGCAAGGACACGTTTCACTTTCGGGTTACACCGATTCCTATGACGGAGGGATCAACCATGTTTTTTTTTCTTTTCCGTTCCACATCACGAGTGGGCACAGAAACGGGCACCCTTTTTGTGTCCGTCTCAAGGGCAGTTTCCAAACTGAAAGAAAGTGTAGGAGCGTTGCGTGATAGAAAACATGCTCAAGCTCCTCCGAGATCTGCATACCGCCAGCTGTAAATGGTGTGTATAACTAGGTCGCCGTGATTATGACGGCGCATGTATGGGGAGTGGCTGAGTGGTCTAACGCAGCGGGCAGCGGAGCGAGTGGTGGCTGGTTTGAATCGCCGGTCGGGTGCCTCAGAATTTTTTTTAATTGCGAAGCATTTCTTAGCGAACTTCGGCGACTTTGAGCGTATCTATCTAGCTACCCATCTATCTAGCCACCTACGACTTTGTGCTCTCCTGGCCGTATCGTTAATGAGATTTATACCGAATTTGGTATGGCATAACATGACTGTATGGCGAACATGAAATGGCTGGTCGTATCGTGAAAATCATGACTAACTTGTCATGAAAAGTATGATTTACATGCCACGCTCATGGCGCACTCGCGGCCGTTTCGTTAGCTTGATATTGCCACGCGCGTTTCTTTTACTGTATTCGGTTTCCGCCCACAAAGACTATCAGCAGTACTCGGCGCAGAAACGTAGCGTCCCGTCCTTCTTCTTCACCAACACCACGGGAGACGCCCAGGGACTCTTGGACGGCTGGATTATGTCGTCGCGTAGCATTTCGTCGACTTGCTTCTCTACGGCCTCGCGTTGTCGCGTCGAAATTCGATACGGGCTCTGACGGACTGGTCGGGCACTTTCTTCAGTTATGATACGATGTTTGGCGACTGGGGTCTGTCAAATTCTTGACGACGATGAGAAGCAGTCCTTGAATTGCAGGAGCAGATTTTTGAGCTGGTCTTGCTTCTGCTGTGGGAGGCTGGGGTTGACGTCGAAATCTGTTTCGGGACCTCGATTCGTCGAAGAATGTTCGGCAGTATCGGAGAGGGCGAAAGCATTTCTGGTGTCCACGAATTTCTCGATGTAGGCGACCGTCGTACCAATGTTGATGTGCCTATATTCGTGGCTGAAGTTTGTCAGCAGCACCTTTGCTTTGCAGTCGCGCAACTCGGCGATGCCTCTTGCGACGCAAATCTGACGGTTCACAAGCAGGTGCTGATCGCCCTCGACGACGCCTTCAAGCTTAGCGGGTATTTCGGTGCTGAAGGAAATGATGACGCTGGAGAGAGACGGAACGGTGACGTGCTCTTCTATCACGTTCAATGCATGGTTCCCCGGCGTCGTCTGGGTAGGCAGCGCTTTTTCTGAAGTTAGTGTTATCGACTCAGACCTTAGGTCGATGACGGCACCGTGTTTACTTAGGAAGTCCATCCCAAGTATAACATCCCTGGAGCAGTGCTGTAGGATTAGAAAGCTGGCGGGATAAGTCCGGTTATTGATGGTGACTCTTGCTGTGCAAACACCGGCCGGCGTTATGAGATGACCACCAGCGGTCCGGATTTCAGGGCCTTGCCAAGCAGTCTTCACTTTCTTCAACTTCGCCGCGAAAGGCCCACTGACGACGGAATAGTCGGCTCCAGTGTCGACGAGAGCGGTGACGTTGTGGCCGTCGAATATTACGTCGAGGTCGCTGGTTCGTCGTCGTGCGTTGCGTTTGGGTCGCGGCGTCGGATCACGGCTGCGTCGAAATGTTGTGGTGCTTCCATGCTGCGTCGTCAGGTTTTCTTCGGTCCACGAGGTTTCGTCGGCAGGGCTTCGTCTGCTTCGCGTCGTGTTGTGCAGGTCTCGTCGCGTTGTCGTCGTCGGCGGCCGCGGAGGATCTTCGGCATTTCGTCGAACAGCAACCGCACCTCCATCGGTTGCTGCCCTTAGTTTCCCGGGTACGGGCTAGGTGACCGGCCCCGGTTTGGGCCAGTGTACTGCCGGCGGTGCGGTGACATGTAGCGGCCGGGCGACGGTGAGCGGGAAGGTCGTCGGGGCGTCGACTGAGCTCCTGCGAGGTAGTCGGCGATGTCTTGCGGTCGTTCACCCCGCTGTGGGACGAGGCGCGTTGACGGCGAAACCGCGTAGGCCCATCTCACGGTACTGGCACCGGCGGTACGTGTGGCCGGCTTCTCCGCAGTGGTAGCAGAGTGGACGGTGGTCGGGGGGCTCGCCAGATGTCGGTCTTTCCTCGGCGTGTACCGCTGGCTGGCAGGTGGGCGAGATGGCGGTGGTGGGGGGCGGCGGCGGCGTCCTTACGGGGGCGTGGAGAAGGTACGTAGCGTCGGGTTGCAGCAGCGTAATTCAAGGCCTGAGGCTGGGGCTGTGGTTGTTCGGGAATTCCCAATGCTTGCTGGACTTCGTCACGAACAATGTCGGCGATAGAGTCCGCTTGAGGCTGTGCTGAGGGTAAGAGCTTCCGCAGTTCCTCCCGCACGATAGCTCGGATCGTTTCGCGGAGGTCGTCGGAGCAGAGGGATTGAACGTCTGCGTACCCTGGTGTCGAGCGGCGATTGAATTGTCGGGTGCGAATCTCCAGTGTCTTTTCAATCGTCGTCGCTTCGGAGACGTATTCCTGGACAGTGCTCGGCGGATTCCGCATTAGTCCCGCGAACAGCTCCTGCTTTAGTCCTCGCATGAGAAGACGGACTTTCTTTTCCTCGGGCATGTCGGGGTCAGCGTGCCGGAAGAGTCGCGTCATTTCTTCCGCGAAGATGGTCACACATTCGTTCGGGAGTTGCACCCTCGTCTCCAGCAACGTCGCGGCTCTTTCCTTGCGGGCGATGCTCCTGAACGTGTCCGGAATGTGCCGCGGAAAAGATCCCAGGTTTGAAGCGCAGACTCCCGATTCTCGAACCAGGTCCTTGCCGCGTCTTCCAGGTAGAAGCAGACGCGACACAGCTTCTCGTCCGAGTCCCAGTGGTTGAGAGTGGCCACTCGGTCGTACAACTCCAGCCAGGTCTCCTGGTCTTCGAACGATGATCCACGGAAAGTTGGTGGCTCCCGTGGCTGCTGCATCACGATGGCTGGCTGTGGCGCAGCGGCTGTCATCGTTCCCGCAGTCGAGGTCATGGCCTTGGTCTTCCGAGTCTTGTCAGGTAGTGGCCCGTACTCCGGTAATTGACCTTGTTGCCTGCGGCTTGTTCGCTGCTCGGGGTTGTCGTGGATGTCTTCACGACTGGCGCTGGATTCACGGCTTGACGGGGGCGTCCGGTACATGAAAGAAGCAGCACCTCCACCAGATGTCACGTGGGCGTGACGTCGACGAAGGCAGCAGGCGACGTGTCCAAGATGAAACTGTTTATTAGGCCGAACTTTCCTTAGCTTGATATACACCAAATTTGGTATTTAGTGGCATGACTGTATCAGGAACATAAATGACAAGTGGTAATATGTAAATCATGACTTCTCATGTGCGACATGACTTGCATCCCACGCTCATGGCGCGCAGGCGGGCGTTTCGTTAGCTTGATATACACCAAATTTGGTATTGAGACATGACTGTATGACGAACATAAATGACCAGGGGTAAGATGGAAATCTTGACTTGTCATTTGCGACATGACTTGCATGCCACGCTCATGGCGTTCACGGCCGTTTCGTTAGCTTGATATACTTCAAACTTGGTATTGAGTGACGTGACTGTATGACGAACATAAATGATAAGTGGTTATATGGAAATCATGACTTGTCATGTGCGACATGACTTGCATGCCACGCTCATGGCGTGCTCGCGGCCGTTTCGTTAGCTTGATATACACCAAATTTGGTATTGAGTGACACGACTGTATAACGAACATAAGTGGCAGATGGTAACATGAAAATCTTCGCATGCATGTCATCTGCGACGCTATTTACATGCCACGCTCATGGTGCGCTTGCGTCCAGTTCGCTGGCTTGATATACACCAAAATTGGTATTGCGCGACGTGACTGTATGACGAACATAAATGACAGGGCCTAACATGTAAAACATGACATGCAAATTATGTAAAGCATGGCTTGCTCCTTCCTGGATGCTTCGCATTACATCGATTCCCACAGTGCGTGGGGTCTGCCGGCTTTCTATTGTAATCATTATTGTATTATGGTATTAATATTGTATTATTATTATTATTATTATTATTGTATTATTGTAATTGTGTATACTTTGCAACTTATATATATATATATATATATATATATATATATATATATATATATATATATATATATATATATATATATATATATATATATATATATAGTTGCAGCAATGAAATAACGCTGGCCCCGGTAGAATAAGGAACAAAAGAGAGTACGACGCACGTTGGTTTTGCACGGTATATTTTCTGACGTTTCGGCTGGTGGACCAGCCTTTGTCAAAGTAACAAGTACTTGTCAACGCGTTTCCTTATAAATACGATTCACATGAGATAATATAGGATGGCGACGTAGATCAGCGATTATACAATTCATGGTGTGAAGTGTTCATGACGGTACAGTTAGATGTCATGCGGGGAAATAAAAAAAAGTGAAAAAAAGATATATACATATAAATATAAAACACTAAAGAACAGAAATCACTTCTTCGCGCACACAGCATAACTCTGTAAGAACCGGAGGTAGATAATAACAAAACTACAATGCAAACATGAAAATATCAAAGCGCCGTGTGATATTGCAGTCAGATTGTGCGTCACATACACAGCTCGGTCATTGTAATATGAATAAGATGAGTAGTTGATGCTTTTATTGGCGCGTGCGCGTTAGAATACAGTCTTGCATCCATGCTTATGGTAACGGCGGCGATTAATCAACGCAAGTAACTGTAAAACTTGGATACATAAATATACATAATCAAAGAGGCATTAGAGACGGTATCCAACAAGCTTAACCGATGACGCCACAGGCCGTAGGTTAAGGCTGATGATGCTTGCTGGGCACGCTAGAAAGTGTGCCTGTACTTTCGTTTATACCTGATGACACGGTGTTGAATTTATAGATGAGGTACGACTCGCGGGTTTCACGTTCGTGATGAGAAAGAAAGCCTGATTCAAGTATAGTGACCCTGATTTTTTCGAAAGAGTGCCCTGGTAAGCGAGTATGTTTTGAAAGCGGAAGGTTAGGTAGCGTATTAGTATGCGATTTATGGTTGTTGAAGCGTATTCGGAACGACGTTTCGGTTTGGCCAATATACTGTTTTTGGCAGACGGCGCACTCGAGCATGTATATAACGTTAGAGCTATCGCAATTAAAGGAGCCGCGAACCTTAAGGGTGAAGTTTGAAGACGTACTAACGGCCTCCTGGGTGGTTTGCATATGTAGACAAACCTTGCAGCGTGGTTTGTTGCAAGGTGCACAACCAGATGTTGTGGGTTCGTTTAATTTTGAAGATGTTAACATATCGCGGAGATTCTTCGAGCGCCGATAAACTACGCGAGGTGGTTCAGGAAAGATATTTTTCAGATGCTCACTTTGGGCAAGGATGTTGTGGTGGCGTTTGAGTATAGAAAGAACCAAAGGTTCTTTCTATACTCAAACTATCTATACCCCTGATGAAGGCCGGGCCCCGGCTGATACGTTGGAAAAATAAACGAAGTTTTCGCTTTTGCACGTCCTCTACTTCGAAGTATTGCATTTGCTGGATACAAGGACACCTTCTTCTTCATATATATATATATATATATATATATATATATATATATATATTGCCACGCGCTATTCTTATTTTCACTTTTGCTGTATTCGGTTTTCGCCCACAAAGACCGTCAGCAACGCTCAGCTCAAACCGCGCCTTATTGTTCTAGAACCTTCGCGATTATTGTAGATCGTTTTGTTAAGATTGCGCGCAAGACGCGACCACTCGAGATTATTCCTGAGCTTGCGCGATGACCAGTGATAAGGCTAGAACGTTCGACGCGTGATGCATAAAAGCCGGCGCGCTCCAACGATGTGCAGTTGATCGCCGGCCGACGCTCTGTTCGCCGCTATCAGTGCCAGCGTGTATTGCTGTAATCTTACTTTCTCTTTACCGGCCACAAGTTCGGCCTAATAAACAGTTTCATCTTGGACACGTTGCCTGCTGCCTTCGTCGACGTCACACCCACGTGACAATATATATATATATATATATATATATATATATATATATATATATATATATATATCCGGGGCATGACGGCGACGGGAACGGCAAAAATCAGCCTACAGTGTCCATATAAACGCTATCACAATAAAAACATGAGAGCTTTCTTACATTATATCATTCAAACAAAGGATGATGGTCAGAAGAAATGACAAAATAACGGCCAAAGAGATATTTACTGACACTTTCGGGTCCAAGTATACCAGCACGGTCTTCTTTTACAGCGTACCTGATATGCGGTAGCGTAGTTTCATGCTCATCTGCGTGCGGAGACGAAAAACTCCTGTGTCATCTAGCAAGCAGTGCTCTAATTTAAGTATTAATGTGGAACCGATTGTACCCTCTATCGTGGGATGGAGGAAAGTAATGCAATAGGAAAAGACACCCGCGGAACAAAGAAGTAACTAAAAGAAAAGGAATTTTCCTAGCATGGCCAGATGTGAACCCGGGCCGCCACACTCCGCAAGGGAGTGTCTTCGCCATTGGGCCAAGCATCAAAACTTACAGGCAATAAATGTTTTATAGGAAAGCTGTGTTTGCAGACCCGGCGCCAGCGTCATCGGCGTTTATCACCCATGGCGTTTGCTAAAACATGTCTGGTGACCAGGATCAAAGGAGGAGCCTAGTGACAGGGCGAAACAAAAGGAGGTCACGTGATAGACCACAGACAGCCGGTGCATTTGAAGGGGGGAATTAAATAAAGAAAGAAATTCTACAAAATATTTTTTTTGGCGAGGTGGAGCCTGAACCCGGGTGGTCACGGCCCGAGCAGAAGTGCAGTAACCAGAACGCCACACACCCACTCTTGCTGAATATGAATTTATAGGAAGCATGTGGGTGTAGGAGAGCAAAATGAATTCAACTGAGCAGTACTCACTAAGAAAAGTGATCAATGAATCAAGACTTTCCCGAATGCATTCCATTACGATTAAGTATTCGCATGAATTCGCTACCAATTAGTATCTCTCTGACCATGCTTGTTCTGGTGCCAACCACCATGAACTCGGAGGAAGGCGGCCAATATTGGCCGACCCTGCGCACCACAATGTTTAGCTCTTTACGTGAACACACGGCAGGTCACAGCATATAGACGTCAGACTCTGGAGTTTTGCAGACGCGTAGCGCCACCTGTCGGAGCAATTTTGGGTAGTGCAAAGTCCGACTCCCTTGCACAGTTTGCTGTGCAACCAGGTGCAACTAGCGAGTGAGAAACAACGATCGAGCTAAATATTAGGTGTGTTGACACATTGAACACTCAGAAAAAGAGCTACGAGTATCTCTCCGCTAGTTGGACGGGCAACCGAACAGCCATGAAGTGCTTGCCAGAACGACGGCGACAGCAAGAGCAGACGCAACAGCTCCGCGCGCTACGAAGAAGGCCTCAGTCGGCGCTACTGTTGCGTTGTGAATTGCCACGGACCTAAAGTACTTCAGTTTTACCGATTTCCGTAGCTGTTGCAGGAAGCAGAACGGCGAGAGAGCTGGACACGGGCCATTGCGAATGCGTTGGGTAAGCTAATTACTCGCGTTCTCCAAAGCCGGTCGCATGAGAAAGTGTGATATTGTGGGTCTCCCGTTATTGTTTTGAGCAGCCTTGACGTAGAACCGTGGTATACTTGAATATGAAGCTCAGCAGAGCCTCAGATCGCGGTGCGCGCCGTGCAGTAGTTAAATGCAGACTGGCGAAGCGCGCGATAAACTACGCGCACTCCGCGACCACCCATAATCTGAACTGATCGTCACCACACAGCATCGCGCACGTACGCACTGAAGGCTCAAAGTTCCAGCTTTTAACTAGCAAATGCTTACACGTAAGTCATGCAAGTAAATCGCAAAATGTTGGCCGTGACAACCGTCAGGTTTTTCTTGCCCGTGGTCTCCGCGATTGCCGGAGCTATCTCGGAGGCCACGGTTTTGCCTTCGCTTGCACCCGAGACAGTGGACACAAACGTATTCCCATTTCCAGAATTGATATACAAACGGAAGACAACCGTCAACAGAACATTTCAGGATGCGTAATAAAACAGTTCAACGCACAGCAGGCGAGAGATGGATGGAGAATGCAACTGCAAAGGCGAAAATCGCCGGGGCCATTCGTGCATGATAAAGCGAGCTTCGTACCACTGATCGTAAAAGACATTGCTCGTGTATGTAATTCCTCACTTTGTATATGCCCAAATTTAACGCATTTAGGCGTTACAGAACGCTAGTCGGAGTGCCTCGAACTCGATTGGCGTGCTCGCTTAAACTTGCGATTTGCAGTAGGCCGAAATAACTGAAACATCCTTTTGCATTGTAGCCGCAGTTCACTTTGATGAGCTTCCTACTTTTCTGAAGCGAGGGTGGATTGACGGAAGAAGCTTTCCAGGTCCTTGATTTTCAGGAAACCGCGCCTCAACACCAACGAAAGAGGGGAGTTCTATAATGGCCTATACACATTCGCTTGCGGACGGCTCTCTATGCACTACCCAGTTATGGCCAGGTCGGCGATGAGAGCGCTGGTGGCGGCGTTTTTCGCAGCGCCGCCTGGGCAGAGTCTGACGTCTATACACGCGATGGCAGCACACGACTGGACCTCGCGCAGTAATTCCTTTAATCTATGAAGTGTCCACCATGGCAAGAAGTACATGACATCCGCTTAAATTACTAAGTGCCCAACCTACAGCACTTGCGGTCGAGAAGGCCAATGCCCACCAATACCCACAATGCCGCAAGATACACAGATCAGAGGACTTTTTTTCTCAGTGAGATTACAGTAGTTATCCCGTTATTTAATTATCACCTGTATCTAGGTGGTTCGCACATCGCACATGTGACCCTCATGACTATATGAATCAATTCAGAACATGTGGAAGGTGAGAACAATTTCGCACATTGTCTCTGTGGATAGCAATAATTCGTTATAAAGAAAAACATCACCTGGGCCAAAGTAGGGAATTCGTTCCATTTGGCGACTGTCCACTGCTGGGAGTGGTCCCAGCTGACGAGATGCCCGATGTTCGGAGTGCCACGTGGTACAGGGATGGGCACGGGAGGATACAGCGGCGATGGGTCAAACTGCACGCCCAGCGAGTGCAACTGGCCCAAGGAGTTGAGGAAGAAGTTCACGTTGTCCGCATCGCGCTTCATCAATCCAAGGCATGTGGCATCAGCGCCAACGGAACGTTTCAACACCGACTGCAAATCATCCACAAAATCAAACGAAACGCGGTATGTTATATAACTACAGAAACTCACAAGGAGCCTTATGCATTCGCTTAAGATGACTCGAAGACGAAAGCCATTTTGTTTTAAAGACAGCTTGAAACGATTTTCAAGATCATGTATAAGCGCACTGAGCCGGTAAAGCTAGTCCTATGAATTATTTACGGACCTACACTCTAAGAAGTAAAGGAGGAGGAGGGGTATCAAGGTTGCTCCTTTAGGAGAGTAACTAATCTGCCACATACATTCCTCCTTTTTGGGGGGTAACTGCGAAGGGACGAACTGTTACTGCCCCGCTCGCGGTTACTCCTCAAGGGAGCAACAGTTACTTTTTGCGCAAAAGGAAAGTCAGTTCTGGGTTGACTTAACCAGCATTTTGATGTTTGCGCAGGCATTTTGTTTACATGTACATGTACAATCGATATACAAGCATCACATTCAGAAATAAATTTCAGAAAATTTACAGCAAACACACGGGATTCGAACTCACGACCACTGAGTCAGCAGGCGCATACGTTAACCACTATATCACACCACGCTACGGCACCGTCTCGAAGGAAACATGTTTATGTAGGGACCGATGGGTCGTTTGCACACGGCGCGAACATTTCTGCAGTTATTAAAAACAAAGGGGGGCGCTTTTCTCCCCAAGGGAGGAAAGCGCCCATCTTGCCGTGCCGTGTTCGAACTTTTGCATATAGTTTGTCCCTTGGGGGGAGCAAAGCGCCCTTTTCGGGTTAACTGTGCGGTTACTCCGGAAAACTTTTTAGAGCGTACTTAAGCTCTGTACTTCAGCTGTGTAATTTGCTACAAGACTTTAAACATGTGAATCGCTACAGATCGCAGCGGCTCAGCCCAACGAGTTTTCAACTTCTCGCACCTTTTCCACTTAGCATTGCTCCATGTTTCGTAGCACCCTGTGACATATCTCATTCGATATGTTCAGTCAGATCATTGAACTGCCAGTGGGGGCAGCCAGCGTCTCCTGCCTGTGTTACAATCTGCTCCGTATGACGTGAGCTCAGCGACAGTGTTTATATCCAGGTTTGTTTTATAGGACACAATTAATTGCCCTGGGGTTTTTAGGTGGGCTGGTTGGTTCATGAACAATAGAGCAAGAAAAGCGCAGACAACGGGACGAAGAACATACCGCACACAGCGCTGATTATCAACTGATTTCTTTTTTGGAAAGGTAGATAATATACAGGCAGGCGAACAAAAATAAAAAATGGCGCAAACGCTATCGAGTGACTCGGTCGGCAGGCATTACTGTCAATTTGGATGAGGTTTACAAGAGGCAACAAAAGCAGATTTCATGAAAAATTGAACACGAGCAAAAATGGCAAAAAGGAAAGATGACATGGCGGACGGTACGGAACTGAATAAAACCGCTAAAACCGCTAAAACCGCTAAAACCGGGCATTCATAAGTAAAAAAAAATAAACCATGAACCAGGATCCCACAAGAAATATGTGTAAGCAAGTGACAACAAGGCTAGAAAGCTGCAACCACGAACAATAAAACAATACAAAACAAGAAAACCAATGCATGCGACAACAAGCTTTGTGATCGCAATGGAGGCTCAAGGTAGCTAATTTCTCTGTCGAAGAGTGCTAGTCATTGCGCGCGATGAGAAGCTGCTCTCCTTTTGTGAATTATGTATGCCGCACAAATTTCGCGCGCACTTCGATCTCGATATTTCTTGAGAGCTAGGACATTGTCAAGCAGCTCCTCGAGCTTTCGCAGTGGCTGTGCTGCGTGTTGCACGAAGGCCTACATTTTGTTTTGCTACTGTTTCTTTGTTAGCACATTTTCAATAAGCATCCTTCTCATCAAAAAAGAGTGTGCTAGAACGAAAGTTCTACTACTCCATGTCTCACAAGGCCCCTTATCTCGTCGCATTGACCTTGAGAAACGCCGGAGGGAAAGGCCTCGAAGCTAAAGGTCATGAACGGCGCTTTGTCGGTCAGTTTTGCCATCGAGGGCGCGTCTGCTGAGTCGTGTGCGCGTGGGCTTCAGTGCCAGCGACAGGGTTAATCCAATCATACAGTAAATACACCACTACAATCGGCTGCAAAATTTCAAGCAAAGGCAAACTTGCCTTCTGAAATACCGGTGCAAAATAAGACCATATTACCACGTTATCGAGCAGCTTACCAAGGCCCAGAGCATGCCAAGATGGAAGCTACTGCAGCCGCTGCCTGTGTACATGGTCTTTGAAAAACAAAGCCAAGCATACCTTTCGTTCGTATTTATTTATTTATTTATTTATTTGATTTGCATGCGGAGATAACCAAGGACACAGAGAAAAGAGGGATAGAGCAAGCTGGCAACTGCCACCTGGAGGGGCACAACGCCTGCTTGCTCTTTCGGGAGGAGGGAAAAGATAGAGGAAAGGAAGATACGAGTAGAGAAAGAGGAAAGATGAGAGGCATGTAAAGAAATATTCACGAAGACTTAGACAAGCATAAGTAATTTTTTTCATGCGCTTCCCTGTTGCTGCCAGCAAAGTGTAAAGTCGGGTGTCCACTCGCAAACACGGTCACAAAACAAACGATGCAACCTAATGCTGAGCACAATATTGCATGGTTTCAACCATTTGATCATGAATGATGAAGGCTTCGCCTCCTCTCTGTGTCGTTGACGCTGTTGCAGGCGTTAGCTTTCACAACAGTTTTTGTTGAGAAGATAATGGATTGTAATTTCCCAGTGTGAGTAAATGGCATTGATAGACTTGACGTATCGTTGAAACGCCAGGTAGAATATTGTTGAAAATTCGCCCATTACATTTCATTGAAACTCCGTTGACCCATGTGAATTTGAGGCGTAACTTCTACACAGTTAAGGACGTTTATAACATGAACGTACGAATCCAGTTCAACAATGGCTGAACATCATCTTGAAAATCGCAATGTAACACTCTTTAAATAATAGTAGCACTGACCGTCGAACATCGTTGAAGTATTCCCTGAAGTTGCTAAGAATACCAAAAATTGAAGCCCATTAGGAATTCCATAAATTCTTCCACTTTTATAGAAGCGAATCTCGTCAGCCTATTCAGTAGTGTTCGTAATTTATTTAGGGAAGTTCAAATTTCCACACCAACCGCTTGAGAGACTTGGAGCTAATCTACAAGCAGAATTCTTACACCGTTTCTTGTAGCTCTAGAAACATATGCGTGCGAACAGTTGCGGTGAGGGGAGGAGGCAGGGGATACCCCCTCCCCCCATCGTCAAAAGAGTGCCTAAGCTTGCCTCGTGCATTTATTCTGTCGAACCTGTCCCTGATTGTTTAAAGTCCACTATTCTGGCCTTTCCGGCTTTTGCTATAATGACAGCCAAGGAACCGTGATCTCGCATTCTACGAGCTGCTTACTTCCCTCTGTTACGCCCGAAAAGTATATCAATTTGTCCATTAGGTGTGAAACATTGCTTTTTTTCCCAACACCACCAAAAGAGGGTGCACTGGGGACAGCTTGTGATGAAACTTGGCACCCCCATAATGGAGAAGCGCGCGCAAGCCTATCTGTATAACAAATGGATGTACTATTATATCCGAACTTGTCACTACCGAATTCAAAACCGCACCTTACCATTTGCCAGCTCCCCCCTTCCCCCACTAAGTCGTTAGGGCGCATAAACAACAATGAAAAAATTCGGCAGATCCTTCGTACCTTGGGAATCGATGTTATGCGAAGCGTGCGGAGGGAAGGTGACTGTGTTGTGATTCTTTTATTGAGGGAAACGTTACGCAATGACGCTAAAGATATGTACAAATGTACGCACAGACATATGTTGAACAGTCGCATATGTTTTATATAACCAGTTGTTTACAGTTGTGTAACGATGCCACAGCAACATTGGTATTTAACAGATGTTTATCAACAAATGTTTGCCGTCATTGCTTTTCTTGTTATTTCCTTCTTTGTCTTTCTTCTGTGCATGTACGCGGAAAACTTATGAAATGTATAAGTGCTGGCGTTTCCATTTCATATACTAGTTCTCGACGGTGAAGTCCCGCGTGTTATTTATTTTGTTGTATTTCCATGTTTCCTATTATGTGTCAGCCACCCCTTCCTAATGCCTCATATATGGGACCGGCAGTACTTCTGAAATGTGCCTGGCGGAAATGTGCCACATGTGCCCTAGCGGAAAGAGTTTGACGACGCGATTTTCACATTATTCATGTCATGACCAGCGAGTCATATTCGTCAAACCATCTTACCATCTTACCGCCCCATACTAATTTTGGTTCACGCTAAGTTGAGGGGGTGATCACGACAGCACCCAGACGTAGGCGGCTAGATAGGTAGATAGACACACATATAGATAGATAGATAGATAGATAGATAGATAGATAGATAGATAGATAGATAGATAGATGGATAGATAGATAGATAGATAGATAGATAGATAGACTGATAGATAGATAGATAGATAAATAGATAGATAAATAGATAGATAGATAGATAGATAGATAGATAGATAGATAGATAGATAGATAGATAGATAGATAGATAGATAGATAGATATAAACGCTCAAAGTGCTTGCAGTACGCAAACAAATGCTTCGCATTTAATATTCGTTTGACAATATCGATCAGTGGATTTATGGGAACTGATGACAAACATGGGATACACGAGGTTGCTTCTTCGGTCAAACCGTGGTTAAGCCGCGGTTCGGGGCTACAAGCGCTTGTTTGGCAGGTCCGTTTGACAGAAATTAATATTGGCTCGGATGGTTCAAATCGCCGAGTAGGTGTCAGAATGCATGAACAAACGCATGGGCCCCTCACGACAGCGCATCAAGGTGGCAAACAGAAAAAAATTCCGTTGCACATCTTCCTAGCTATTTGTGCACGGTGCGCCGTTGTAATACATACAGTGCACTAACCGTACGCCGACATTTCTTGCGTAGTATTTCAGAGTAAGATTTTTTTTTTTCAGTGGGTGAGCAATCAACGCGTACTTCTCTGGGAAGGGCATAGCCCTGGAAATGGCGTTGAGGAATGAACGCTTCTGAGTAGGGTTGAGTGTACCTGTTTTCTTGAATCCCATGAAATTCTATACTATTGCTTCTTTGTAGAGCAGCATTTCTGAGGCAAGTGATCAAGTGCTTAATGAATTAGCGCTCCATTTCACAAAAGTTCAGTGGTGTAAATCAGCACCATTGAGAACCAGGACGTTATTTCGATTATTGCGACAATAGGGGGATTGAGAAGTTTTGCCGGGTCCACGTGGCAGCAGCAAGCACAGGAGCAGCTTTATTGGCCGGAACATGGGAGAGGCCTTTGCCCTGCAGTGGGCGTAGTCAGGCTGATAATCATGATGATGATCATGATGATTATACAAGAGTGTACACGCCTATATGCATATTGAACTCAAATTAGCGTCGTAACGCAAGCGTGTCGGAGGAATGCAATATCATCCACCAATGCATGTAAATGGAAAAGCGAACATGGACAGAAGAATATTTTGAATCGTCATGAGAGAAATGCTTGGAACATTTCGGGAGGTCAGGAGGTTTTGCTCTCATGGCACTGTAAGTACGGCATCATGGGCTCTCAGTGGCACATTTATGAAATCGCAAAAGAGCACGCATTCCTTCATCTCTGAGCATGTGCGTCATAAAAGAATGCATGTCTCACAGGTCATTATAGTGGCCGGAACTGATCGTGGAGGCCACATTATTATAAATGTCCGCTCACCTGCAGAAGGCAGTGCGGTGCAATCTCAATCAAGATGGCGTCCTTGGGAACGTGTTGCAGAGCTTCGAAGAAGAAGACTGGCGATACAAGGTTGTTCAAGGTGATACTCTGGGGAGAACTTTTCTGCAAGGGCCTCTTGCCAACGATTCGGTGGTAGTGAAGTGCTCAACCAACGTTTGCTTCGCATCTTCGGTTCAGGAACAATCTGTAAGAGAACCAAAAAAAAATAGCAGTGGCTTAGCTCGGCTATGCCAGGATATACGTAGCGTGAGCTGCGGACGGATACCCAGACAGACAGACAGACAGACAGACAGACAGACAGACAGACAGTCGTACACACAGACAGACGGACGGACGGACGGACAGACAGACAGACAGACAGACAGACAGACAGACGGGCACACAGACAGATGGACGGACGGACGCACTAGAGAGCGAGCTGACGCGAGTCAAGGGCCAGCCCACTAGTGACACGTCACTCCAGGAGCTTCCCAGGCCTTCTCCGGTGCGCCAGCTGTGCGCCGTATGACGTCACTGCTCCTCAGGCATGCGCAGCACGACTCTCGATAAACCATGCGAAACTGCTCAACCTCGGCCAGTGTAGCTTACGCTATAATAATCTACGTTGAGGTGATATGAGGCTTGTGTTTACGGATAGGAATAGGTAGTTACCGGTACATTGGCACACTTATTTTTTAACAGCTTTTCTATGCACTTTCCCTCCTTCAGTGGGCTGAGTAGGTGATAGAAATTAGTGTACAAGTAGTCGCCTTAACTTTTTGAGTTTTGTCCGGTTTCTTCTTCATTTGCACCCTTATTTAAATGCCCGAGTAAATGCTTGAGGGAATATGTCTTCACCAAGATTGTCTCTCTTTTTCTTTAGATCAAGAAGAGCGCAAAGAGGAAAAAGAAGGTGAAGAGAACGCGTGCTGGTTCATGATGATAATTTTGGGTCATAGCATTTTACGTCGTGCTAAAACAGCTCCGGTGTTAAAATGCAGTTTCGAATCGAAAATGAGCCATATCGTGCGCTTTTTTGAACCAAACTGGGCCAGATCCTTTAAACCAGCGCTGCGTCAACAGTCGTGACGAAAACACCCAACGCGGCCGCATCCTATCTCTTAACAGCGAAGCTTTTTCTAGCTTGGCGTAACGTGTGTGGCCGTGCCCCAGAACTATCATCATCATGAACGAGTCCGTGCCACGGAATTTGGAGAAATCCCTCTACACAGTGCTAGGCCGCGGCCTGTAATAACCCTGATGGGGGGAGAGAATGAGTACAGAGAGCGAGAGAAAGAAAGAAGGAAACAAAGTAAGAGACAGAAAAACAGATTGACAGAAAGAAATAAAGAATTCTTGCCGAACGAAATTTTTTCATAAGGCGGGATTCGAGCCCGCGTACCCTCGAACCGAGGGCAAGCCTCCTAACCACTGGGCTATCCAAGTTTTCATTTCTTTATTTTCGGTTATCTAAACATGCTGCACAACATAGCATAGTATTGTATAGTATAGTGTAGCAAGGGGGGTGGGAAAGGGCAGTTAGCGTAAGGAGGAGGGATGTGATGGTGACTAGGATGGAAGGGAGGAGGGAAAAGAGGATGGGAGAGAGTAAAGGATCGCAGAGAAATAAGGAAAAAGAGAGAGAGAGACTAATAAATGCAGAAAGAAGAACGAGAAACCGGGAGAACATCAACGAAAGAAAGAGTAAGAAGTATATAGAGAGAAAGAATGATGAATCAAGCATCGCGTCGTCGAGCGACCCGATAACGCACCACCTGGCGAAGCCGCGCATGCGTTGCAGTTAATCCCCGCCCACCGTCAGAGACATCGCGCGCAACCTTCGCTCTGTAGTACATAGACTGGCTGCGCCCGATCGTGTTGAGCGAGTTATGAGGCGTCGTAAGAAAGTGCGTACTCCCGGGCATGAAGCCGCGCTCTGGAATCTAGACGCGCCCTCAAATCAGACATTTTTATGGGGCTTTCAATAGATGCCTTGAACTAGAAAACGATGCAGAGAGTCCAAGGCAGTACGCCTGTTTCCAGGAAAGCTCACTCGCTCCTCAAATATAGTAATCGCCAATACGTCCATGTAATAAAGGACGCAATCGAATAAAGCAAATGGTGGTGTTCATTTTGTCGCAAAATTTTGCTATATCGTTCTATCGCTGCAATTTAGACTACTTTTGTGGAGCCAATTCAAGCCCAAATGAAATGTTGCAATCTATAAGAGGCAAAAGGAATGTTGACTCCTAAATAGCGACAATAGTGAGATATATAAATTTTATTCGCAATGTAGGTTTGAATTATTTTTTGACAGGAGAAAGCTGGCAGGAAATTGTTGGAGCATGCCCGAACATACAGTCAGTTGCACTTAACTGCTTTTTTTTTCTCATGTCCACTTTCGGTAGACTTGCATCTTTAGGAAAAATAATACGGCACAAATTGTGAATTATCCTATTTCACCTGGCGTAAGTTTACCCGCGTGAATAAGAAAGAGAAAGTTCGTGCAGCAGAAAATGTGATAATCCGCACAAAATGGTCAAATCTGCATGACCTAAAGCAGCACCTTTTGCATGGCCTGAAGAAAGGCTGGTGTGATGCTCCCCATGTATTTGCTGTGAAAGGCGACACCCGCACTGTTCACCTCGCGCACGAACACGTCTTCAGCCTTTAGCTCTTCTACCCACTTGGCAACTGCTTCAGCTGCTCCGGACACCGTAACCGAATTCTCCGCGTTGTGACAAGCTGGCTGTACGCCGTCCGGACAGCGTTTTGTGGCCTCCTCCCACGTTAGGCCTGCGAAAGAAAGTAGAAAAATGCGCTGAAGGGCTCTTCGTCTACTTGCACTCCTGCGCGACCCACGAGTGCATTAGACACACCTGGGTAGAGTACTGGTAGCGTACTGTGCACTGTTACTCTTGGTAAAGGGTTGCTTACACTAGCACTGGTAAAGTGTTACTTTGGAGAAGTTAAATCAGTCGCTATTCGATAAGCACCACCATGGTAATTTCGGTAATTAATGTATTTTATGATTAGACCGTTCAGTATTTTGCGCGATAGTGGCTACTTTTCGACCCCATTTGGCGACAAAGTTTCCGGTTTACTCCGTGGCTACTTTCTGGTTACTTTTAAAACTTTTGACTAGGCACGTTAGGTAGCCACTTTTTTCTCATTGTTTTCAGATAAAGTACATTGTTCTTGAGCGTTTTTGTCGTTTCAGCCGATGCGCGCGCACGTCCTCCGCGCACTTACTAACAGGCTGGTACGCATCGAGGCACCCTTAGGCAACGCTCGGCGTGCCTGCAAACACGCAGTGGCGATGTTGTGTGCATATTGATAAACGCGTGGCCAGCACGCAGCTCATGCAGCCCGCCATTTATACTGATGCTACACGCAAGTTTTAACTAGTAATAAATTGCAGAAACTTGACAAGCTAGGCCAGCTGGTGATTGTTCTTTGCGCAACAGCAAAAAAAAGGACAAATACTCCAGAGAAGGAGACAATAAAGTTCGGTCGCTCCTAAGTACCAAGGGAAATGATGCCATGCGAAGCATGCGGAGGGACGGTGACGGTGGTGTAAATTTTTTTATTGAGCTATACGCTACAAAATGACGCTAGTGATATGCACAAATATTGTTCGCACAGAGGTATGTTGAACAGTGGTATATGTTTTGTATAACCAGTCGTTTACAGTTGCGTAACGATACCAACAGCCATATGGATATTACCAACACCAGAAGCGGTAAGCTGATATGATGATATGATATGATGTAGCGCTTGTTCTTGCGAGGATGGTAGCCCTGGCTAGTGCTCCGTAGACCAACTTCAAGGGATGGCGCTTAAGTAAAAAATAGACATTAGCCCGACGTGAAGCCTGTATCATAGGAGTACATATGTAATGCTTATAAAATCAGATAGCCAGCACCAACGTAATATTGGCCACCATGACAATTACAATGGACGTTTCACCATTTCGCCTGCATAGGGTCTTTTTCCAAAGTAGTTTCATGATCTCGCGTGACTCTGTGGTAGAATGCTCGAATGCCACGCACGCAGAATGCATGGGTTCCATTCCTGCTGGAATAATATCTATTATTTGCATTCGTCGGGTCAACGATGCTGATGTTTTTCTTTCTTAACGCTCTCGCACTTAAACGAACAATGTCCATGCTCGCCGTTCCTGGGTAGATATAAACTCTCAATGACCTTTGGCACATACCCGCATACCACGGCCCGCGGTATACGACTATGTGCAACACGTGTCTGGAAGAAAGGTTTTGACGGCTTACACGAAATAATTTTCACGTCTTGCATGCCATAACCAGCCAGACATATTCGTAACAACCTTTTGCCCTCCCATACTAATTTTGGTCTACCCGAAGTTAAGGAGGCAATCACAAGAGCACCCAGACGTAGGCGGCTAGATAGATAGATATATGCGTAGATACAAGCGCTCATAATGCCTGCACTTCACTAAGAATATGATTCGCATTTAAAACAAGCGCCGTCTACTAACTGAAGCATTATTCATAAGAACAAGTCAATATATACAAGAAAAATATAGAGACTGCGCGACAGATGAAATATAGATGGAGAGAATGAAGGCGAGGAGAACCAAATGCGTAAAACCATCGACACACCGAGCGTTGCACACCCTTCAAACAAGTCCATCACACTGTATCTCTTTTTCATGCAATGTCACGGAGGGCACACTGACGCACAACTGTCACTGCTTGTGGATATGCGCCGCTTCAACAAGCTCACGTGCCCTTTGATTTCCGTGTCTAAATAAAATCGAAGTACATCAAAGAGCGGTGTGCACCCCTATTTTCGCAATGTGCCGGACAGCATAGGTCGGCAAACTGACTCATGAGTCGACTCACTCAGACCCAGATCGAGCTGTGAGTCTGAGTCTGAATTTTATTTTATTGAATACTGCGGACCAAGAATCGGTCCAAGCAGGACAGGTACAAGTGGCAAGATGTAAGCAAATACATGAGATAACATGGGCAAATATCACAAACAATTACAAAAAGATCGCGAACACAACAACAATTAACCAATATGGAACTATGAACAATGCCCATGAAGGCTAACATGGCAAAATATTACAAAAAATGGAAACATAATACAAAATAAGAGTACATGTTGAATCTCTAAGTTACAGACAATTGGCTAAGATCGGTTAGGTGGTTCCACTCTAATACAGTACGCGGGAAAAAGGAAATCTGAAATGCGTTTGTTTTGGCAAAATACGGAGTTAAAGAGGGAGCATGATGATGTCGTGTATGCCCAGTGGACAGAGGAGATACGTATGCACTTGGGTCAAGGGATAACTTATAATGAACAAGAAGATACAGAAAGTTGAGACGGTTTCTTTTTCGTCGCAGTTCAAGCTTTTCAAGGTTGTTATTAGCCATTAGTTCAGTCGGAGAGTCTGTAGTCTTAAATTTAGAATAAGCAAACCTAACAACCTTTCTTTGTACTGCTTCAAGTTTTTTAATATTAGTTTTAGTAAAGGGGTCCCACACAACACAAGAGTATTCTAGTTTTGGTCTAACATACGTAAAGTAACTGAGTAGTTTAATGTTAGAAGGAGAATTCCTGAGCCTATGTTCCAGAGAAGACAACTTACGGAAGGCAGCGGCACATACGTTGTTTATGTGTAGGTTCCAAGACAGATCGTTAGTTATTGTTACGCCAAGATATTTGTACTGCGTTACCTGTTGTAGTGGTGATGAGCCAAGTTTATAGGTAAATTGAAGAGGTGTTTTTGAACGAGTAACACAAAGGTGAACAGTCTTTTGTGCGTTTAGCGCCATACCATTGTCGTTACACCAGTGTAATATGTTATTATGACTTAAAGGGACCGACAACTGGCCAGAACGTGTGATTAGATCCTAGTAGAAATGACAAGACCATGAAATATAGTGACAGATTCCAGCATTCTTTTCGCGTTGTGACTAGAATTTATACTTTTAAATCGGGCTTAAAAGTGACAAAAACCGTCATGTCGCGCAGCCTAGCGGAAGAGCCTTGAAGCTGGATTATGAAATATGGAGTCGATCACTTTACTGCATGTAGTAGCGTAGCCTGATGCTGTCATGGGCGCCAGTCCTCAAAGTTAAAATATGTATAATAATATCCAGCCTCGCTCAATTCTGTGCTGCTTACGACGTAAAATGAGTTGCACGGTGAGAAGCAGCGCTGCTGTCGCCGCCGCCAGTGGACCAAGTCGAGCCGCCGCGCATGCGCGTGCAGTGCACGCATGCGCAGTATACCAGCGCGCTCGAAGACGAACGGCTCTCGCACTCACTGTTTGCAGCATGTGAGTATACGACTGCATATTCGCTGCAGATAGAAAAAATTTGATTACAAATGTTTCGCGGCGTTTCCCACTTTACCATTCCGTGATTAGACTCACTGACCGGTAAGCTTTCCGTTGCGCTAAAAAAAGTAGGCACCCTAAAAATTGGTTGTCGGTCCCTTTAAGTTCAGGTTCTCTTGATCATTAGCACACGTAACTTGACGGAAGAGCACACAATCATCCGCGAACAGTCTGATTAGTGTGCCTGGTACTACAGTGTCAACAATATCATTCACATAGACTAAAAACAATAACGGCCCCAGAACACTACCCTGTGGCACGCCTGATGTCACAGGAAGGGAGCTCGAACTGTTCCCATTACTGAAACAAACTGTGTACGTTCTGTCAAGTAGTCTTCAATCCAGGCAATGAATATGTCGGGAAGGTTTATGTCCCTAAGTTTTGTAATTAGTGTCTGATGAATAACTGCCTTACTAAAATCAAGGAATATAACGTCCATTTGACCATTTTTATCAAGAGTTTCTGCAAACGAATGAACCACTGTGACTAATTGAGTTACGGTTGAATAACCTTAACTCAATACTGTCAGCCTTGAATGAGTCCGGGTGAGTAATATTTTGGTGCGCTTCAGTCCGAGTGAGTCCAATTGAGAATGCCTTTAGTGATCTGAGTCCGAGTGAGTCCGGTTGAAGAAACTTTTGGTGAGTCTGAGTCCGAGTGAGCTCTAAGCCCAAAATATATTTCTTGAGTGAGTCTGAGTGAGCTCTACACTTTTTTGCCGATCTATGGTTCTACTTACTGAACTTCAGCATTACTGTCAGCCTTACGTAGGCTCACCTTTTATACTCAGGCGGACTCACGCATACTTGAAAGCACCAGCGTTCATACGCCAGCTCTATATTTATTGATCAGAGGCGTGAGTTACGGATGATGGGGGATGTGCCGTGACCTCCCTCCCGCCCCCCGAAAACTTTTTCCCTGGAATATTTGATAAAAATATTTCATGCGCGTCCTCTCTTTCAATAAAAATGCGCTTACTGGATTGCAGCCACTGATATCTCGTATTTGAAGGTACGAGTTCAAAAGGCGCCAAGTGGAGCTCAGATTACGCGCGATATTGGTGTTAAAGAGCATTGCGTCCAAGTTCAAACAAGCCAATTGTACGCTAACGGACTCATGAGTCGGCACACTCAGACTCACTCAGACTCAGATACAGGCGTGAGTCTGAGTCTGAGTGAGTCCAGCTGGAAATAATTTTGGTGAGTCTGAGTCCGAGTGAGTTCGGCTGGGAAAAATTTTAGTGAATCTGAGTCCGAGTGAGTCCGGTTGAGGAAAAGTTTGCTGAATCTGAGTCCGAGTGAGTCCCAAGGGCAAAATATATTTCGTGAGTGAGTCTGAGTGAGCTCCACATGTTTTGCCGACCTATGGCCGACAGACAGCAAGTCCAGACTCCAGAGTCTGCGAGAGGCTAGTTCCAAAACTTAAGAGAGGCGTTGCAGTTGATTGTGCCATGGATGAGGAGAAACAACGCAGGGAAATAAGGAGTCAATTACTATTTCTGAGTAGGTTCCCTGTGTCATATACTAGCAATAGTACAATAATTATGATGATCATAATCATAATTATGAGCCTGACTACGACCACTTCAGGGTGATGGCCGCTCTACTTTTTTTTTATTCACGAGTTACTGTGCCTCCTACCACCACGTTAATCCCGCAAATTTCCTAAACTCATCTGACCTACCATGTCAAGCCACGGCGCTTGTGTATCGTGTCCTCTTTTTTCGTGTGCATTCGTCTTCCCTTGTGGCGCCGTTTCAGTAGTATGAACTCATTTGACCACCTAACTTTCCGTTCCCACTGTCATGCTTGCCTTTTCTCGGTTTCTGCACAACATTTTCTGCCCAAGCCCATTTCGTTGTGTTTTTTTTTTTTTTTTTAGATTTTGACTAGGATGTCATTAACACGCGTTTATTCCCCGACCAACTCTGCTCTACTCTTGTCCCAAAACATTACAGCTACAATTTTTGTTTCTATGGCTTGCGTGTCGCCCTCAATTTAATTTGAACCCTTTTCGTGAGCCTCCAGGTTTCCGTCCCCGTAGGTAAATGCCCGAAAGATCCAGCTGTTATATACTTTTCTCTTGAGAGATACTGGTAAACTGTCGTTCATGATGTGAGATTACCTGGCAGATGCACTGCCACCAGATTATTATTCTTCTAGTTATTTCAAACTTATGGTTCGAATATCCGGTGACTACCTGCCCCCAGGTTTCGCATTCCCTTACCACTTCGACTCACACGCCACCAATGGCAAATCACTCTACTCTTCTGAGCTTTGATGCTTTAGTTACTGCTCATTAACTTCAAACCTGCCATTTTACTTTGCCTGTAAAATCACGTAATCATACGCTATAGCTCGTCCCCTGACTTTCTTAGCAAGGCAATCTCATCAGCAAATCGCAAGTTGCTAAGTTACTTTCCGTTAACGAACAATCGGTAAGCATTTAGTTCACTTAAAGGGATCGACAACTGGCCAGAACTAGCGATTAGATCCTGGATGAAACGAAAAGACCGTGAAATATAGTGACAGATTCCAGCATCGCTTTCGCTATCTGAGTAGGATTCGTATTTTTAAATTGTGCTTAAAAATAAGTAAAAAACGATTTGTCGCGCAGCCTAGTGAAAGAGCCTTGTAGCTGGATTATGGAGTCGAGCACATTGCTGTACGTAGTCTCGTAGTTTGATGCTATATCACGCACGCCATATTTAGTCGCCAAAAGTAGAGTATGTATATTATTATCGATCCCCACTCATTTCCGTGCTCCTTACGAGATAAAAGGAGTTTCACGGGTTGCACGGTAAGAAGCCTCCGCAGCCGCTACTTGACCGTGACAAGCGGCGGCGCATGCGCGCCGTAGTGCACGCATGCACAGTAAACCACCGCGCTCAAACATGAAACGCTCTTGCGTTCGCTGTTTGCAGCATGTGTTGTCACGCATGTATACGACTTCATATTCGCCGCAGATGGAAAAATTCGCATTGGAAATGTTTCACGGCGTTTTCCACGTTACGATTCTGTGATTAGACACTTCACCGGTAAGCTTTCCGTTTCGCTAAGGAAAATAGGTACCATAAAAATTCGACGTTGCTGCCTTGAGAGGAGCAGTGAAATAAAATTTCAAGTTAAATATGTGGCCTTAACATGATCGCTTAGTGTGCAGAAGTATTTTGGCGAAATATGAATTGTGTCCCTTACGTGGGAACGATTTACATTGCGTGGGCGAACAGCATACCTAAGGCTCAAGAGGGCGTTACGCAACCTGCAGCGTCTAACAGTACTGTGGCGCGTTCAGTGGGCCCCCAAACGCTGGATGACGATGCGCTAGTATGATTACATCACTGAATTGAGTGTTATCAACGTGGTGCCGACGAGCTGCGACGCCTGGTTGAGCTTCACTTCGAATGTCAGGGTTGGTTCGTCTCAATTTTTGCGTCTTTGCCGCGCAGCTTTGACTGATTTGTCGTCTGCTGCTAAGCGTGTGACAATTCGGAGTGGCGACATAAATTGCATTATGTGCCAGCATGTCGCGAAAGAGTGGCATGGCGAAGCGTTCAGTTCATGGTGGGGGGGATCCTCTTCTCGCTTACGAATATATTCTTCGTCATTATACGCACGTCCGTCACACTCACCACGCGCCACCGCCACCGCCAACTACAACGCGGACGGCATTCACGGATAGCTGTGGAGTGATTGTTACAGAAATGTTTCCGATGGACTGAAGTTTAGGGAAGGTTTTTGCACTGTTTGCTGTCTCGCAGTACCAGCGGCAGATCGCCACTGTCTGTTTTACATGCTTTGCATCAGGCATGAGAAATTAACGTAACAGGCATGAAGAAGTTATGATATTGGCCTTGTCGATATAAGGAAAAAAATGTTTTTGTATACAAAGTTAGTCGTTGGTATGCAGATACGAAAAATTCAGATTCATAAAATAACAGGCTGATTATAGCTTACTGTCCATTGTGTTCATGCTATTTACAAAAATAATAGATAATATAACTATGGCAACATTAGAATTCAGTCAACCAAAAGATGAATCAGGATTGCGTACAGCCTACTCAACAATAAAACATAGTCATACTATCAATCAGGGGATAGAGAAATACGCGCAATACAACCGACCACTACATATTGCCTTCATAGATTACGAGAACACATTTGATTCGGTCGAGAAGTCAGTATTCATGCAGGCACTGCTGAATCAGGGCGTCGACGAAGCATATATAAACATATTGGAAAAAATTTACAGCAGATCCAGAGCCATCATAGTCCTCCGCATACAAAGCCACAGAATTCCAATAAGAAGGGTGTAAGGCAGGGAGACACGATCTTCCCAATTCTATTCATCGCCTGCTTACAGGAGGTTATCAGGGCCCTAGATTGGGAAGAATTAGGGGTACGAGTCAATGGAGAGTGCCTTAGTAACCTGGGATTCGCTGATCACATTGCATTATTACTAACGTAAGGGACTCATGATTGCTGAATTCGAGAAGGAACGCCGAAGAGCAGGTCTCAAAATTATTAAGCATAAAACTAAAGTATTGTGCAGTGGTCTTGGGAGAGAACAGCGCTTTGCGATAGGTGGCGAGACACTGGAAGTTATAGACGAAAGCGCCTACTTACGACAGGTGGTACCACGGTGCCGAGCCACTAGAGTGAAATAACTCGATGAATGAAGACGGGGTGGAACACATTCGGCAAGCATTCTCAAATCGTGAATGGTATTTTGTCCCTATGCCTCAAGAGGAAGGTATACAACAGCTGCATCTTACCGGTACTTACCTCTTACCTGTGGAGCACAAACCCGGATGCTTACAAAGAGGTTTCATCATTAATTGAGGATGACGCAGCGAGCAATGGAAAGGAAATTGATAGGTGTAACTTTAACAGGCAGGAAGAGAGCACAATTGGTCAGGGAAAAAAATTGGTGTTAAAGGAACTCTGAAACGAAATAATGACTTGGTTCAGATTCACAAACAGCACTTTCAGAACTCTAATGCCATATGTTTCACTATCATAAGTTCATTATTAGCGGAGAAAATGAAGGTTGAAATTTCATTTTTAAATTTCGCGCCGAAATCTCCGCCGGTGACTTCGAAAATTTCAAATGGTATTTTTCGTAATTTCGCCGCATTGGTGGTGGTGGTGAACAACTTTATTCAAACCAGCGCATTGAGGCGTGGGCCTAGGCCGCGCCAGGGGCGGTGGAGAGACCCTGTCTCCCAGCCGCCTCCCGTGCTCGCTGGATGGCCCATATTTGATCATGCCGATTTGAGCTGATCAGCGCGGCTTTCCACCGCGCCCCAAGCTGTTCTGAGGAGACCGCATTTTGATCCTGTATTTGTGCGCATTCCCATAAAGTGTGTTCTAGGGTGGCGTGTTGCATGCCACATAGCTTACACGAGTCATCTGGGTATAGCTCGGGGTAGATGCGATTTAGGTGCACCGGGCTGAGAAATGTTCTGGTTTGAAGTCGCCTCCAGTCAACCTCCTGAGATCTGTCTAATTTGGAGCTAGGCGGTGGAAATCTGCCTCTCGACTTTTGGTAAAACTGGATAATGTCGCAGAACCTAAACATTCTGTCCCTCTCCCTCCACTCCTCTCCTCCCGCTACCTCGTGGGAAGCTCCGTCGCTAGCGCGGTAAGTGAGACCTCGCGCGACGCGGTGGGCTTCCTCGTTGAGGTTGGGAACGGGGGGACTCACAGGGGGGTGTGGGCTGGGAACCATATAATGTATCTTTCTTCGAATTCCTCGGACGATATGAGCTTTGCCTTCCTGAGGAGTATGTTAGTGGCCTCGGGGGGATATTCGTCCTCGCGCGTAGTTTCTGATGGCCGACTGCGAGTCGCTGATGACGTTCCTACATTTGGGGGGAAATTATGGCCTCTTCTGCGATTTCTGAGTAATTAGAGCGTATTGAGCACGCGCTGATGCACTTGCGGTCGGAGTTTATTACTGCGGCAACGTAGGATTTGTGACTCGGGTACTCCGCTGCATCTACGAACAACGCCTCCTTGTCTCTACCATACGCCTTGAGTAGAGTTCTAGCTCTGCTTTCTCTTCTGCCCTGATTAAGTTCGGGGTGCATGTTTTTGGGTAGATTGGGGACCTGGATCTTTTGCCTGATCACCTTGGGAACCGACACTTTGCATCCTTGTTGGCTGTGATAACGTATCCCTAACTTGTCGAGGATACTCCGTCCTGTGCGCGTGCTGGCTAGTCTCTCCAACTGGGCAATCTGTTGAGCTTCTATGAGCTCCTCTAAAGTGCTGTGTAAACCCAGTTGAAGTAGTCGCTCGGTGCTGGTACTATCTGGAAGACTGGAAGCTTGCTTGTACGCCTTTCGTGTGACTGTGTTGATCTTGGCTTTTTCGGCTGCATACCAATTGAGGTATGGCGCTACGTATATAATGTGACTTATGGCGAATGAATAGATTAGCCTGACGACGTTAGCCTCTTTCATGCCCTGGTGTTTGTTTGTTACTTTCTTGATTAGCCTTATTTGCGTTGGTGACTTTGGTTACTAGCCGCTTGACGGTTTCGCCGTTTGTACCCTTGGATTCAATACTGTATTGGCTCGATGAAACTATCTGAAACTTCGCAACTTCGCATGCTAGGTGTATGGCACCCACAAATGACAATGTACTTCATTTTTATCGATTCGAAGCTACGTCGGACCCAGTAGACGCCTTCAAAATCTATGACGTCACGGTGTTTGGTGCGGGAATCTCAAGTTGGCGTCTCTACGCGCATTTTCTTTTCGCACGTTTTATCGCTTACAATGCGTCGTGTCGCGGTAAGAGTGGTGTTTTCGGGATTGTAAAATTGTACTTTACTAATACGCGCAAAATCATTTTGCTCCTTAGTGTCCTTTTAAGGACATCGTAGTGGAAATCAAGAAGAAATTGACATGCGCAGGGCACGTAGCGCGTAGGCAGGATAACCCCTGGTCATTAAAGGTAACTGACTGGATTCCAAGAGAAGGCAAATACGCGAGGGGGGGACAGAAAGTTAGGTGGGCAGACATGGTTAAGAAGTTTGCGGGTGTACCATAGTAGCAGCAAGCACAGGACCGGGTTGATTGGCGGAACATGGGAAAAGCCTTTGTCCTGCAGTGGGCGTAGGCAGGATGATGATGATGATGATGGTGATGATGCAGATCAGAGTTTAAGCGCTTACCGACGGCAGCCATCGCTCCTGGAGGCAGATCACCCGTGTCCACGCAGCGTCCTCGCATGTAGGCGGACAGCACGGTCTGTTCAGCCGTAAGGCATCCGTCGGCGTAGGCACAGCCGATCTCTCCCAGCGAATGACCAACCATACCATCTGGCCTGATACCCATAGCCTGTAGTACATCCACTAATGCGACCTATTATTGAAATTAGAATGCTGTGTAAATGACTGGTCATTTCCTCCAGCAAATAACTGCAGTCATAGGCGAGCGCAGGGTTCACCTTCAGGGATGGCGAAGGTTCATCGCAGTGCCGCCCTCCCTATTAAGTCAATGTATGGGGCGCACTTTGCGCCCCCCCCCCCCTCTTAGGCGACTAGGAAAAGCGGCCACTCCCATATGCCCCCCCCCCCCCCCTGTGCGCACGCCTATGGCTGCAGTGCAATTCGCTGCCACTGGCAAAACATCAAATCAAATCAAATCAAAATGAGTTTATTAAAACGTGTATACAAAGATGCGTACATAATATTTGGACCAATAGCCTACGTGGCTAGTAGCTGGTCCAATAGAGAAAATACATAAAAGTTAGCAGCGCACATGATTGGTCATGAAAAAAATGATTGATTTTATACATATGGAAGATTCAGCGATGTACAATCTACGTATGGAAAGGTGATTACAATTCACTAGACAAGAAAAAGCGTTTACAAGAAAGGTTGAAGTTACGCGTAGTTTTTATTTCTAGAGGCACTGTGTTCCAGGTTACAGCTCCGAAGAATTCTAACAATCGTTCGCCATAAACATTGTTACAGGGAGGAAGATTTAAATTTAACTGACTTGTTTGCCTGGTGTTCGCACGCGGGAAGTTGAATATGGTGTTTGGTAGTGGAAAGCTTGTGTTCAGTATTTTGTGAACTAGGCAAGTTACCTTATAATTTCTTAGCGCCGTAAATGAGAGAATATGAAGATCATTGAATAGGATGCTACTGGGGTAATGAACTGACTGATTCTTGGGATATCGTCTTTTTTGGGGGGTAGACAGATGACTCAGTCATACAGAAAATTTCGAAGATGAGAACGTAATATTTTTTTTGTGTTCGAAATATAAATAGCATTCATCAATATTGTCAAAATTTAGGCGACGCGTATAAGCGAGTGGTATATGCGTGCGTCCAACACAAACGTGGCTTTAGGACTATTCATCAGGACCACTATTCGCACCAAAAGAGCGAAATCACTGTTTCACTTTGAAGCAACGTGATATGGTGGTACGGACTACATCAAAGCCTAACTTAACCTTGAATAAACCCATTTTTATGTTGTTCGATTTGTTTTAATTGAGCAGCGCCTCATCAAAGTAATGTTCGGGACGTCGCTTACTTTCCCATAGCAAGCGTCATGCCGTGCGTAGCTCTCCGGTGCCTCATAGGGTTACTCGCAGCAAGGTCAAAGCTGAAACACTAACAGACGACGACCTGATAGCTTGGGAGCACACACTTCTAGAGCTCCCTACGAGCTTCATTTTTTTATGGTATTGTCATGGCACTGGGGCCCCACGCGAACGTGGCCTCATGGCCGCATTTGTTATTCGTGGGAGGCTTCTGTGACCATGAAGGAGATAAAGAGACAAAAAGGTGTAATGCAGAAGGTTAAACAGACAAAGAAAAAAGAGGATAAAAATAGCGTCAACTTCCAACGAAGTTCATTCAACGAAAACATTCACAGCACAAAGGAGCGTCAGCCACCACCTTAATCCAAAGCAGGCGCGTTTTATGTTATGTGTTTTTCTTCCTTTGTATAACCTTGCTCCTTACACCTTTTTTATTGAACTGCATAGCCACTAGCCCAACGTTGCACGCTACTGAGGGAAAGGGCAAGGCAGTTCATATTTCAGGCTTGTCCCAAAAGTAGCCGTTGTAACTGGCATCTCCCTATACAGCGGGCTTCAAGTCGCACGTTTTTGGGCACCATGCTATTACTCATTTTAGCTTTTCTTTTTCGTATACCTCTTCATATGCCCGGAAAGCTCCTATTTCTTTCAGCTGTAAAAATGTGTACGCTATTATGCAATGAAACACTGCTTACCAGAATTTTACGCGGGTGGGTGGAAAATTGAGGTACAGAGAGGAACTCACCTCCACAGCTGCAATGCAGCCGTACAGAGGACCTACGGCCCCATCCACGCTCTTGGAAGTTACCAGCTCGATGAGTTCAATGCCAAATTGTCTGAGGAGTTCGTGTGAGCGCCGGATGGAGCGTGCAAACACGTCAAAGTGCATCATCTGCTGGGCCATGCCTTTTCCACTGACAACCCACTCCAGTGAAAACAAACCACACTGGCCGCTTCGTCGATGTAGTTTCCATAGTGGCTTTGATAACTTCTTTGCCGCTGCCGTCCACGGGAACCAGCATGTGGCCTCGATAGGGAAACTGCGCTGCACTTCGCTGTCCGACGATGTTGAGAAGAGCGTACCCGGAATCTGGGTAGGGTCCCTCCCTCTCAATGCAGTCTATTGTTCGCTGTAACAGAAGAAAACGATCACTAATGCAACCTACAAGCATTATTTTACAAAAATTCTCAATGTTCACACATCTAGGAAACGTTAGTGAGTTCTGGCACTCTCTGTCCTGCACAAAGCATTCAAGGGAGACGCTACGACTATAGAGACTGAGCGGGTTTGTGTTTGTTGAATGGAAGCGTGTGCGATTGTGTGAGTGTTTTAAGGGATTACTAAGTTGCGCAAAATTACTTACAATATAGAGACTGTTGCAGCTGTAGGCGTGAGCTGCAGGATGGATCATGCGAACACATCGACTTATAGTGAGAAGTAGGCGCAGGACTGTTATCGAAACCTTTAGCACGGGCAAGGAGACATAGCCACGCTGTAGTTCACCTTAGGTAATGTACCTAAGATGGTAGAAGGGAAAATGTTCATGATATAAAGCAATCCAGGGAAGCAATGTCTACGTAAAAGTTTCACGGTTCCCAAATGCGCTCGTATGCTGTCGTTGGCGACAAGATCTCCACATTAATATCAATTTCGAAAGCTCTGGAAGCGCAAGCAAAATGTCTCGTTTGTCCTGCCAAATCTTATGTCCTGCTAAATCAAAATTTTTAACCGTGCGTAAGTTTGCGCGGTGTTTGTTCATAATCAGAAACAAATTATTGCGAAAGATTGAAATGAATCCAGGCGCGACCGTACCATAATCAACAGCTGAATTGCCGAAAACCCGTGCACGTGCAGGATCCAACGTGACCAAGCTCAAGAGCTTGTTACGTGCGCGTGCGCAGTGTTCACATATACTGTGGGCGATGCTCCTCTCCACGCGCAAGGGCTTGTGAAGATTCTGGCCAACCAGCAGCTAGGTTTATGGACAACAGCAGCACAAGAAAATAACGAGTCATTCAGTTCATGGACCTTCTTGCTATCAAAGGAACTCCATTTCCCAGGAACTCTCATCTTTGGCGCAGAACTTCCGTTTCAAAAGCGGTATGCGTACGACTGTAGAACCAGCCACCGGAAACTGAGTGCCAGTCTCGGCTTCAAGAAACCTTCACGCTCGTAGCGCTTACTGCGCATCCGAAGTTCTGCTGGAATGAAATATGGTTGACGTGAATGTTCCCCGTTATTTTCTTTCGGAAGTTTTATATGCCAAGCATTCCTTAGCGAACTCCTGCGACTTTGAACGTATCTATCTATCTATCTATCTATCTATCTATCTATCTATCTATCTATCTATCTATCTATCTATCTATCTATCTATCTATCTATCTATCTATCTATCTATCTATCTATCTATCTATCTATCTATCTAGCCGCATACGACTTTGTGCTATCGGAGCCGTTTCGTTAGTGGTATGTACACCAAAATTGCTATAGCACGAAATGACTGTATGTCTAACATAAATGACAGTTCATATCATTAAAATCATGATATGCATGTCACGAATAGGATGATTTACATGCCACGTTCTTGATGCTATGCCTCCGGCATCGTTACATTGATATATACCAAAATTGGTATGGCGTTACAGGAGTATATGGCAAACATAAGGACCAGGTCCTAACGCGTAAATGATGACAGACATGTCATGTACGGGGTGATTTACATGACATGGTATCGAGGCGTTTGCGGCCGTTTAATTAAATAGACATATATCAAAGCTGGTATGGCAAGACATTTCTGTGTAACCAACATAAATGGCAGGGGGTAACACGAAAATCACGACATGCATGTCATGTACAGCATAACTTACATGCCACATTCATGGTGCGTTCGTGGCCGCTTTGCTTGTTTGATGTACACCAAAATTGGTATTGCCCGACGTGACTGTACGACGAGCATAAATGACAGCATAAATTACGAGCATAAATGTCATCAGTTTCATGACGTAGCATGAAAATCGTGACATTCATACCATGTACGCCATGACATGCCACGCTCAAGACACCCTCGCGGCCGTTTCGGTAACTTGAATGGAATGAAAACCAGAAGATAATGAAGGCAAGCAAGGTATAGGGGACGTTAACTGTACTGTTTCAATTCTATTGCAGTACTTGTTACATTGATGTGAAGAAAGCAAAGCGAACGAAAAGAAAACAGTTGTCTTTTAGTCCACATTACTTCCTTCACATTTATGCCAAATACAAGAATGCATCAAAAACGGTACAATTAGCGTCCCCTGTACCTTTCGATTCAACCTTATCAACCACTTCCCTCTTAAACACTTAAGTCACCCTATACTTTCCTTGGCTTCATTATCTGCCGGTTATCAATCAACTAGCCCTCAAAATCCCCTATTCATTCTTTATAGTGGCTGTAAGTCGAGGTGATAGGCTCTGAAACACCCGCAAGACTCCTGTAGCAGCTACTAAAAGCTCTACCATCGCATTGTCACTGT